>JANEYF010000419.1:1552500-1593149 GCA_029963845.1 Rhamnusium bicolor
TCAATATTACCTCCATTTAGCTAAATATTAATAAATATTATGTTAATTTGCTGTTATTAAAAATTTTCTCCATATCGATTATGTTTAGTATTTTAACAGAAAATTAAAGTTATATAAACGTGTCAAACTGTAACCTTAATATTACAGTTCTTTTTATAATGGTTGATATTATGTATATCCATAAAGTCAAAATAACTTTTCGATTTTCCATGGCCTACTATTTTGTTTTGTTAAGTAATGATAACTTTTCTTAAATTAGTCCCTTGAAAAACAATTTTTCCTCGGTATGTGATACATCATCTGAAAGTTCCTTTTACGCGCAATCTGAAAAACGAATAATCCAATATGACTGCCATAAGAAAAACAAAAGTTACCTCGGATATTTCGAAAACAAAAGACTATGGAGCATTCGTTTCTAGACCAAAAATGTTAGTCACTAACAAGTGTCCTAATAATATAAAAGTATAAAACCTGTCTGACCAAGGATTACTTGGTTACAGCCAAAAAAGAGATCACAAAATTTTGTGTTTTTTTTTGGAAAATCTCAAAAACGGTGTCAGTTAGCCGTGATTTCTTAACGGATTTGGAATCAGCATAAAATTTTCTAACTTGTCTCATTTAACCGACCTTGTAGCTTTTACCGTGTCCGAGATCCCAATGGTGAGCATCGAGTTTGGGACACACGGTATTAAATTCGTTGTTTTCTCATTTTACAACAAATCATCAATTTGTTAAAATAAGAAATAATTACATGTCTGTTTACATTATTCTATTAATTATTTTTTGAATAGCTTTACATGCATGTAGGTTCAAATTATTAATCCATTTAAAAAAAATCAAATAGATCACTTTCCAATAATGGTTGAAACTTGATAATCTTGATAAAAAAGAGTAGTATTAAATTTCCTATAACGCCTTGCATAAGGAGTTAAATTTCGACTACTGGTATTTATTACTGATACTGGGTATCGCTTTGAAGATTAAGTACATTGATCGGTTAAGAATTTTCAAATGTTCTAAGTAGTTGTTCCAGTGCAGAAAAATTGTCTACGGACGCCTATAGATTGTTTGACAGATGGGACAATATTATAGGGATATATTTTTTCCAAAGAATCAACATTATAAAATCGCAAAGAAATTTTGAGATATCTGGACCCAATGAATTTCCACTTATATATGTATATTTAAACTAAAGAACGATGATGGCTGAGTTAGCCAAAACGTCGACCCAATGTTGGCTCAAGTGCCCTGGTCTACACGTTGCCAGGTCGATTCCCACTGGCACCAAAAAAATTGTGTGAAGATCTTTCAGGTGAAATATAGATGTTTGTAAGTGTAAGATCGAGGGTAGTTAAGTTGGGTTGATAAAATGGACCTAATTGCCGGTAAGACACGAAACGTTACGTTTACACGTATATCTCAAATAAATTGATCTTATAATGACGCAATCTTTAAAAGAGAAGATAAGGAAGAAATTACTAACGACATTTTATGGAGACTTTCTGCAGTTGATAAAAAGAAAAATTTAAATATCAATACCATATTTATATAAAATAATTACAAACATTTTCCTTGGTTACCTCTTACTGCTTTATGAAAATTTAAAATAATTTTATTTTTTTTTGTTTTTTGTTTGCGCCAATCATAACTTCTTAAAATGGTTTCTTTTTATGTTTATGTAAACATGCATTTGAGATAAAATGCATGTATACATTTTTAATATTCTATAATACCTTACTAATACAAAAAGATAATAAAATTATAAATTTCGAAACCTGTACCTGATCATAATTTTTACTTTAGATAAAGTAATAAATGACAATAAATTACCGTGGAATGAGGCTGGTCCAATATAAGCTCCCCATAAGCAGGCATATCTTTTAAATTCTCCAAAGATTTCGTGTGTTCTAGCAAATCTTTTTTGTTCTGAACTTAAATAAAACTGATTACATTCAACAGTAACAGCACTTTTTGTCGAGGATTTCTTGTTATCTTTCGTTAAAATTTCGACACTCTTCCACGTTTCCTGTAAATTTGTTTCAGATGCGGATTTTGTTAAAATGAAATTATCATCCCCTTCGGGGGTTTGCCGTTCCACTGGCGACGAATTCGATGAGATACTCGGAAATGCTAAATTAGCAATATCCTTTATTTCAGACTGTGAAGAACTGCTTGGAGTAAATTTAGATTTAAGCTTGAGTTTTTTTAATGAGAGAATGAGATCCTTTCGGTTTGGATAGTTTAGGAGATTTCGATGGAACAACTACTTTTTTTAGAGGCTTCTCCTTTCCCTCCTCTGTTGACTTTTGATCGTTGGCCTTTCCGTCACTTTTCATTTTATAATTGACAAACTTGAGACATCACGAGTAAAATGTCGCACGGAGACTGATATGTCCGGTTCCCGGTACAGTTAATGAAGTCTGAGCAATTTGGTGGGGGAAAGGCATTATAATCAGCAAGGGTAGTAATTTTTTTATTCATAAGAGTAAGTGGGTAGGCCAAGTTATGGTATGATAATATAAAGGTGTTATTTCTTATAGTTTTGATAATTTAATGTAACACATATCCAGTACCAAAACAAAAAAGATTTTTAAACAGAAAAATAAGAATATACACGGTGTCTCAAGAAAATCATGTGGTTCTATTAAAAATTTGTTCTATTTGAAATAAAGAATTTAATTATTGTTACATCACGCACTGTCAAAAAAATTCTATAATTTTTAGATTGTGTACGTTTTACGGCATACTGGGTGTCCGGAAAAGGTTAGGTCAAATTATAATTGCAGATTGTATGGACACATTATAATACGAAAAATAATTTGCATCAACAAGGGTCTGGAAACGTTTCATTACAAGATACGGAGCGTTAAACATTTTTGGGTGAAGCAACCCATAGAAAAGTAATGTTATGTTTACCTCAGACTCCACAGAGTCAAAATGTTTGCATTGGCAAGCTTACGAACGTTACATATTAATTTTGTGCAGTTTCTTTAGACTTGAAAACATGTAAGAGTCCATTTTGAGGTGCAGCGACAAAAAATAATTATTAATTTTTTGCAGCTGACCTGACGTTAGAAAGGTACATACGTGAATTATAGATAAATATCTGAAGTAACATGAAGTAAATATCGTTGTAGTTGTCAATGTGGCGTATGCAGTTGGATGATATTCTGTTTTGGCACTGCAGCCCAAAATACAATTTTACATTTCTCCAGTTTCCAAGGCGGAAAGATAGAACATCGAAAAAAAAAAAAAAAGAAGAGTTTGCTACATAAACATTGCCTTTAAAACGCACCATTTTTTGAGATAAAGGGTGTCGAAGTTTTTATTTTTTAAATGATTTTTTCAAATATCTGTCAAACGAACAACAATATTAAAAAAAATATTTGGTGATGTAAAATATCTCATGGAGCACTAACATTGGCGTCAAGCGGGGGGAGAGGTTATGACACTTTTTTCCTACCAGAACTTCTATGCCATATACAGGGTGTCCACCTAGTGCATATTTGTACCATAACTTTAACTATTATAGATGGAAAAAAAGTGAAAACAAAAGTTGATCAGCATTCACCACTACATATTTTAAAAATATTTTTAGTAATATAGGGTGTTTCATTTTGGCTGGGCAATAGTCAACTTTATTAAGTTAAATGAAACACCCTATATGTTACTGCATATTTGGTTAGTGAACATCAAGAGCTTTTCGATGAACTATCATAACATGTACTTTCTTTGAGCGGTTCAGGAATTATTTGAAATTAAATAGAAATTTTGACGAATGTACACCTTTACAAGAAACGTTGTACTCTTCTAATTTGAATGCTTTCAAATATTTCTATGTGGTAGTGAATTACAATAGAAAAGGGCTTTCAAACCATGTATCCGGTTTTATGTTTTTTTCTATAGGATGTCTATGATTTTATGTCTAACTTGGAGATTTAAAAACCTCAATAACTGTTATTTTAAATGGAACACCTTATATGTTATTTCATATTCGATTAGAGAATTCCAAGAGCTTTCCGACGAACTACCAAACTTGATATTTTTTTTCAATGGTTTTGAAGATATGATTATTTATGTCCAAATTTTGAGAAATAAAAAACAAAGAGACGTATATAATATCTAAACACCAGAGAAAAAACGTGTCTTTTTACATACAAACAACTTTAAAATGTCGCGGTTTTACACGTTACAGATAACGAAATTATAAACGTTAAATATTAGTATATGTGAAAAGAATATGTCAGATATTTTAAAATGTATTACTAGGGTACGTAACTTCAAAACGTTTTAAAAACGTTTCTGTTCGACCTCAATGGACTATTCAGTTGATATTGACGTTTCATGAACGTTTAAGAGAACAGTTCTATTTAAACGCTTTAATTAACGTTAATTTAACGTTGTCAAAAGGACTGCCAATATTTTTCGTGAAAAAATCATGTATTTTTAACGTTACGATAGACTATTATTTTTCCAACAATAAATAAACGGTTGATTTTCTAATGTAACACGAATGGCATGTTGAGAATCCGTTTTAGAAACATATGTGTACTGGGATTTTTGATAAATTTTATCCAAATTATGACTAATGACTATTTTATATCGGTCTATTTTAAACTTTTTTTATAAACTAACTCGTTCTTTAATAAGTATTAAATAATATTAAAAAAAAAAATGCCAAAATTGCAGTTAACTACATATATGTTCCTACCGATACACGTACATGTCTTAAAGTCTTAAGACATGAACGTACGTACATGTACGCGCGTTCATGTATGTGGTATTCACATTCCCTACATACACACTTAATTCTATTCAAGCAGCAACAAAAAACATGTTCAATGGACTTTTAACTCAAATTTTGTCTACACACTGGCGCACATGAATGCGCGTACATGAACGTGCCAATATTGATGCAGGCGCATCAAGAAATCCTGATTTGTTTCAACACTAGTCTTCAATATCGTCGATACGCACTACATACGGTCAAATAAAATATTGATGTCAGTAATATTGACAATATTATTGACCGTGTAGGGCCTGGATATGCAGTGTGCATATATAAAAACACGGTATTTCTGTCCCTGAGAATGGTCCGTCAGCCACACGAAAACCATCTGTTTAGCACACTCGAGAGCCCGGAGGGAAATATATTTGCGCTTACATCGCCAGTTTCCTGACTACCACATTCTGCGTGTCAAACTTAATTTTTAAAATCGAATCATATGAGACTCAAATTACATTCGATTATTCAGATTCGATTGAAATTCTGTAAAAAAGAAACGAGTTTATTTTGGACAAAAAAAATCGCTAATATGGTCTCTCGAATTTTAAGGTATAAAAAAAATCGTAGTCATCCGTGTATTTGTACCTAGAGCATGACAGTATGGTAAAAAAATGCAGGTTTTGTGCTGTTCACGACAAAAAAAATATGTTTGTATCATCTCAAAAAAAAAAAAATTCATAGGCCCGTGTCCACCTTAACACGGACACACTGTATATTATCCTGAACATTCAGTTTTATATTTCATGGAGTGTAAGATACGTTTACGGAAGCCACATTAATTACGTCAACGTTCTTATTCATGCGTGGGGCTATCCTAGAAGCCTTAAGTTTTAGTTCTCATGCTGTTGTAGTTAATATTATAGGTTTCAATAATAATATCAGTAATGGCAGGGCGCGTTATATTGTTCTCATTGATTGCATGTGTTACTCGGTAAATAGGTCCTCTAACTACCACTAAGAAATATATTTATATCAAAATTACCAATCATGCTAAGTCCAAGAATAGTAAAAAAATCTTGCGTTTAAAGGACAGAAAAGTACAACGATGTATAGTTCATTGCAGAGATTTAAGAAATATAAAAAATTCTACAAAATTATCAACGTTACCGTCGGGTGGCCTCTCAAATTATAATAGGGAGCTAAAAAACATGGAAAAGTTTCCAAAAAGACCACTGACGTATCATTTTTTTCAAAACAGGGTAATCTTTTTTTCAAATTTTATTAATATTTCATTTAACTCAACGAACATTTATATCTAACAGAAAGTGTAAGTATAGTAAGATAAATATTCAGTGAATCCCTGGCACTAGTTGAAAATGACCGCGTCTCTAATAAAAATGCTAAATTGCCACTTAATATGTTTGCTGAAGGTATATTTCTGGCTTCTAATTTAGTAGATCTAATGTTGGCAGGCCAAGCAAAGTATTTTTGAAAATTTTTAATGTGATTCTTTTGCAAAGTGGTAAGCTCAAATAACAATTAAATATACGATTCAAATAAATTAAATAATTACCACTTTTATTGGTTATGGTTTTGAGAACAACCTGATCATCTTGATTATAAGAACCACTCTGATCATGTAGAATTAGTACAAAGGTTTGTGTTTTATTTGATGATCCAAAAATTAATATTTTGTTGGTTAATATTAATTGTGCCGTTTGATTCAATTCAATAAAAACGATTTTGTTATATCAGCCAAAAAGCGGCTAAACCGAAAGGTTCAGTGGTGAATTTCGATATTCGTCACTTCAGTATCATATATTTTTTTCTGTGAAAATACTGCACTGAGTATCATGTCCTCGCTCATCACGCATATTGACTGAATTAGTGTAGTTGTTTTCACTGGCGGTTCTTCTATAGGGTCATTTGGTCAATGACCTCCTACATACAAATAAAAAAATAGAGCTATTCATTTTCTGAAGTTTAAAAATATATAATATATATATTTTTAATATTCTTAAAAAATATATTAAAATTTCTAGTTCATTCTATGCACAATACTATTCAAATATCTAGATCGCAGGATTTCGTATCCCCTCCGAGCACCGAGCTGTACATTCATATTCATTACATTATTCATTTATAGAATTTAAAAATCTTGGGTCAATCCACAACGTGTCCTCAAAGCTAGCTACGGACCAAATTTACTACGAATTAAAGTGAAATAGACTTATGCGCGAATCGTCAGAAAGCAAAAGAGACAGGAAACACTGGCGGGGACAATGTCCTTGACACACGGAAACGGTAACGCACGAAGTTCACTAGAGCAGTCTTCGTGGCAGTCTTAATGCTGACTAGATACGCGTTGGTCGGTAAATTCTGTCGCGTTGTTTTTAATGTTTTTATTTGTGAATATTTTATTAGTAAATCTCTACTTGTCGTGAAATTAAGTAAAACAGTGTTTTTGGTCTTTACTATTAAATATGAGTGTTGTACAAAATATATTAAAACTGAAAGATGAACATAAGTTGGGTTATGAAGACCGAGTGAAATTCAAAGGTGGTGGCCGTCCAAAACCTAATATGACGATAAAGCAAACATCTCTTGATAAGAAAAAAGAAGTTAATAGGTATTTTTAATTAAAAAAAGTTATCCTTCAGCAAATTTTATTCATTGTTACGCTCATCAACTAAATTTAATTTTACAAAAAGCATCAAGTCAGGATAAAAGCATAAATTTTTTTTTGCTAATTTACATAGCTTTTCTTCATTCTTTGGAAAATCAGCGGCTCCAACACGATGGAATTTTAATACAAAGTGCATAGACTGTTTATACCTATCGAACAGAATTATTAGATTGTTTAGAAAAAATCATTGATAATGAATCAGAAAACAACACTCTAAACCAAGCTATTGGTTTAAAAAACTACTTACAAAATGAACATTTTCTTTACTGGTTAAATTTTTTCATTTAGTTATGCCTCATTGTGATATATATTGTTCAATCAATTACAAAAATATAATATCGATGTCATAACAGTAAATAAGTGTATTGGCATTTTTAAGACATCAGAAATAAAATTTTGAATAACTATTTAGAGGAGACATTCATGCAGTCTGCCCAGAGATGTAAAACGGAAGAATCAAAAAGGAGAATTTCATTAGAAGTTTGTGACATAATTACATCTGAGATCAAAAACAGGTTTGGCTTCAGTAATCATTTAGCAGTGTCTCAGTTATTTCACGCAGATCGATTTAAAGATTATAAAAAAAGCTTTCCTCAAGATATGTTTAAATCAGTTAAAATGGTGTATCCAGTCATAAATCATTTGAAACTTAAAACTGAATTAGAAGTATTATATAGCCGAGAAGATTTTTCCAATAGTGAAGGTGCAGTTGCTTTGTTACAGTTTTTTATTAACAATAATTTGTGCAATAATTTTTCTGAAAGTGTCAAACTGTTAAAAATCTTGTGTACTCTCCCTATGACTACCGTCGAAAGTGAACGTTGTTTTTCCACCTTAAAAAGAATAAAGACATTTTTAAGAAATGCCATGGGTCAGGAAAGGTTATCTTCTTTAGCTATGCTTACCATAGAAAGGGCATTAATAAAGAAGATAAAAGACTTTAATGAAAAAGTAATTGACCACTTTGCATCTCAAAAAGACCGGAGGATCGACTTGGAATTTAAATCACTTTAAAAAGGTAGGTAATACAGTAAACTTTTCTAATTGACCTCCCTATCTCTTGACCCACGAACCGCCACTGGTTGTTTTAAAGAAATATTGACTCGTGTTGTATTTTACATTATTTGTAGTATTATTTCAAATATTTCTCCATATACAGCAGATAAGATTATTAAATTTAACATCTAAATCTCATCATCAAAGAATGGAATAAGAAACTTCGTAAACAACAAAACAATGCCAAGTTATTCCAGTGCCTTCTTTATAAAAGTTTAATACATTAGTTAATTGACTGTAAAGAATGTTTGAAGTTTAAGACTGCTCTTTCATCACTCATCAGGTGACCAACATAAACTTCTAAATTGCTATTACACTCTTTCTATTTATGATAAACCAAAAACGAAAACAATTGAACACTTAGTACGCGAAATTACACTTTTTTTTTAAGTTTAAAACATTAAATCATTTTCCGAAAAATAGACATTAGTTTGGCATATAATTTCGCCCATTAATTAAATCTGCATGATCAATAAAATATTCATTCTCAAAAATTAAATTGTGTTACTTTGTGATAATCTGATTAATTAATCATGATATAACAAAAGACACGTTTTACTTTGTTTTTTGTCACTAATTTATTGTAACTTAACTTTATTGCAGTTTCGATAATTTAACGTGCCACGTTCAAACGATTCTGAAGTGAATGATCACACAAAAAAATCACGATATATTTTTTACTAAAATTATTTGATTCTATATACTACGTCAAAGATAGGAAATTTCAAATTCGTTTATGAATGCAAATTAGTTCACAAATAAGGGAAGTGTCGGTAATATTTTACAATATTGAGGGCTATTTATATGCTCAATAGGGGGAAATTTTGATAAAAACAGTTGTATGGAGGTGATTAGTTAACAAATACTGGAATTTTTATAACTAGATAAAACAGTTACAATTTAAATTAAATTAAAAAGAGTAGTGGGATATACGTCCAACTTGGTCATTCGGTAAGTAATTTCTGGGACTATTCATTTAAAAATGTTTACATGAATTCTAATAAATTTAATTTATTTAAATTTGGAAAATTGTGACCTGATTAAAACATGATTTGAAACAGTTGAATCTGTTTCTTGGAGTCTAAAAGAATGTAGTAGGTGTTCTTTATATCTAATTTCGAACGAACGATCAGTTTGGCCCATATAAAAGATATTACAATTATAGCAGTTATTCGTTTTCGCTTTTGATTGCGATGAATACAAAAAAAATTAACATTTGATGGCCGCCTGGTGAAAATGCAACTCAAGTTAACAAGGAGAAATTTTCGTAAGGGCAAAAAGTTTATAGGTATATTTATTTCAAATTATTTCCACGACTGATTATAAAAAATATACGACTTAAAAGCGAAACATTAAAATTCCAACCGCTTAGATATTGATGACATACATAATACAGAATCATATACATTTTAAAAATCCAGATCTCATCATTAAATTCTTAATTTCATTTATATTAAATACATTTTTTGCTTATTGACGTATTTCGAATTGTTGCATATAAATTTAAGATGCAAGATACATTTAACTAGATACATAAAAAAAAAATTGTAGGAATACCGTAATTTTGTTCTCCATGGCGACGCGTTGACAGTTGTTATTTTCGACTGAATAATGAGATGAATCCGCTGAGGAGGCAGATATATCGTAAGATAACTCATCGTTTTCCAGTGCACAATTCTTTTTTCCATTTGATAATAAGTATCTTTCTCTTCTTTTAGTTCTCTCGCCGCGTGTTCTCCGGTTTATTCTTCGTACGGGTACAGTACGATCTTCAATCATTACAATGTGAAAACTTTTTACGCACTAAATTTATTTAATACCAGTGCACTGTCAGTATTATAAGAAAATTAGATAATAGTTCGTCCAGTGACCTTATTTATCGCTTTAACGACACGTATACTGCTTTCGAGACTTACTAGAAAAAATTAATAGATTTTTAAATGTTAATTATTTACTCGAGTAAACAATACGCATTTCGACTTAAAATTTACCTAATATTATAAATTATTTAAATAAATAATTCAGTACATTAGTTTATTTTATGACAAATAAATAATACATTACTTGGTACTTTTTAATTGGTGTCAAATTCGCAAAATGAAAATAATTTTCCAGAATCGGATTAAGCAGAAGGCTTGTTACAGGTAGAAGTTTTAAATTATAAAATATATTTGTGACCCATCTAAAATGTTTTACAAATACATAAGTAGCTTCGAAATTCATTGTGAATATCGGGTGACAAATTTTAATTACAACAAAAATTAACAACAAAAAATTTATACCATTATAATCGTAAGAGCAACAGCAAAGTCGTAAATCATTTTAAATAAATTCCTATATTTGGTTTTCTAAATATTTATAAGAAATCAAAAATAAATGTCTACTTCATCTCACTCTGCTAAGTCTCAAAACCTAAATATCCCAACTTCAAATGCCATTTTGACCTTGAAAGATCATAATTAGAGCCCGTATCGCGGATGACATTTCCAGAGAGGGATTCTGAATTATACGCTACTAGTCATTCTTCGTGTCATCGTACATCAATTATTAGTAAACTTATTTTATTATCATTTGCAAATTATAAAAAACAGTTCTCTAATACTGTTGTAAAGTTACAGTTGAAAATATCGGCCACTAACTATTACACATCGTTGTATACAAAAATTTAATTCTATAAATCATAATGAAAATCCATGCGAACGTTTGAGACGTTTACGTTTCTCAACAGATAAAAACGGGCCCCTGTCCCTCGAGACAGTTGAAAGATAATTCGTCATATGACGTAGTACTATTTTGCGCTGGCTTAATGTTTATAGCAAAATTTAACAAAGTGTAATGGTAAAGTAATGTACCATCTTATGCGTAAATATCCTAAATATTTTGTGTCGTTTTAAACCTAAATCCGGTTTTTACCTATTCGCAACTAGTAGCAGTGGCGGGTAAGGCTGAGGTAGAAACGGGGGGGAACAGATGGTATACAACTGCTCCGATAGCCAGGCTGCTCTAAAAGCGGTGTGCTCCCCCAGGACGAGATCAGTTCTCGTTCAGGAGTAGGGGGATACCCTATAAGAGCTTGCCAGGCATAAACAAGTGAGACTGGTGTGGGTCTCGGGACATACCAGAGTTCCAAGCAACGAGAAGGCCGATGAATTGGCTAGACTTGGAGCAGAGGAACCCTGTCTCGGGCCTGAGACTATGTTAGGCATTGCAAGAAGGCACGTCACAACGGCCCGCAAAGAGTGGGCCCATGATACACTGAGGAAGTATTCGAGGACCAACAAGGCTTGCAAGCAAATTCGAGATTTTGTGATGGGGCCGAACAAATCGAAAGACTCTTTTAATCTTTAATCTTTTAATTGTAGTTCTGACATGCCACTGCAGACTTAGGAGGCATCTATCATTGATAGGTATTGAGTAAAACCCCTACATGTCCAGGATGCGGAAGTGGTGAGGAAATATCTTACCCCTTCTTGGGACAGTGTGAAGCGTTTGGCCGCCTGAGACATAGTATCTTCGGTTCTGAAGCGCTTTTAAGGGAGGAGATGAGCTTCCCCGCAACGAGAGAAGTCTTGACTTTCATTAGAAGGTCAGAAAATTTGACGAAGAAGCAAGAGAAGCACAAGGCCGAGGGGACAGCTGGGGATTGGTAAAGAAGGCTCATCTGCGGCCTACTTGTCAGGCGTCAGCCTCCCCACCATTACTATTATACATAACTAGTTATTTATCCTCGACTTCATCCGCGTGAAATTCTGGACAATAATTTAAGTTTTGTCAGCAACGTGATATTGCAGATAGGGGTTCGAACTGCTTTAATTCGATTTGCCGGGAAAAATCCTACGGCACGTTGGAATTCTAGGGAAAAACCAACCTTCCGTCTCCCATACGAACCGAGATACTTAGCATTCTATATTGTAAATTAGTGTTGACAGAAGTAAAAAAATTTAATATCTCATATCCTATTGCGTACAGGGTGTTGGAACTTGTTTTATTCGATTCGCTGGGAAAGAGCTGGCAGTTTAGTGTAGTTCTAGGGGGGAAACTCAACCCTCATCTCCCATAGATTTAACATTTTATCATTTTGACACGATAACGGTGCAGCATTTGTCATTTAAGAATCCGATTTCGCTCACTTTTTTGTGGTGCCTTATGTTTTTAGACATTTATATGGGTGATGTTTGTGAGCAAAAACCAAGTCGATACCTCATTGGGCCTAAGAGATATTGATAAATCCCTGAAAACACATTTTACCCCTTTCACCCTCCTTAAGGTTCGTAGCAGTATTGACAGTGATGCACCAACTACTACGTATAATCTCCTTCAGTTGAATCAGCAATAAACCACGAAAAAGGTAAGAATTTTTACAATTTCGTACTAGCCCCTCATGTCGCTCCTGACTTACGTCAATGTCATCCAAGATACGGGCTCTGATCATAATAATCATTATATTCATAATGCATTTACAAGCTCTTACTTACCAGACACAAATACGTATTGGCTCTGCTTTTACTCATGAAAAATATTTTTTCTTTGGCAAATTCATTTATAAGACGTTTGTTACACTTGGCTGTGCAAATATTCGTGAGTAAACTATGTTTTATAACTTTGTAGCAAAGCGTTACTGCTAAAATTATACACATTTTTAGTGGATAGTTTTTGCTATAATTAAAATTTCTGCTCTAAAATAAAAATACAGGTATTTTTATTTTGTTTTCATTGTTAGAGCACACATTTTAATTATAATAAAAATTAAGTACTAAAAATTTATATAAATACTGCCACTAAAATAATAACTAATACCTAAAACTATTTATATGACTGATGGTCGAGAGATAACGTAGTTGGTTCACACCAAAAAGTTCCGCGTTCGATTTCCGGTCGTGGTAGTGGAATTAACTCTGAGAGAGTTTACTTTCATTATACACGAATATTGGGTGTGTGTCCTTTGTCTCTAAATGTGTACCCCCTCCCGCACAACGTTAGTTTAGGGATACAGGGGGTTGTACTATACATATGTGGTGTTATTTTAAATATCATACCATGTCTAGTATTTTAAATATTTATAATAAATCAACATAAATGTCTATTTCCCACACACCCCCCGAAATCCCAGCTTTAATGAATAAAATATATGCTTCAGTAGACTTAAAGCATGGAACATAAAGAAGTAGTTTGGGAAGTTTTCGAACCGTGATAAAGATGCACAAACAATAGATAATATCCGTTTGTTGAAAATTGTCACAGAAAACCTTTGAGAAATAAATATATGGTCTGCGTTTATGTAACTCCACATTACAAATATTTTATGATCCAAGTTATTATGCAAATGATCATCCCAAATATTCTGCCTTTTTATTTTTATATTCATTTCTCCGCTAAGAAACGGAAGCACAAGTAATGTGACGACGCTTTTCTCTAATGACTACACTCTTTATAAATATATATCTACCATATTAGTTATGCTAGAAGTTTCAAATTTAAAAGGATATCAGATAAAATGTTACCTGAAAGCTTTAGTAAAATAGAAAATTTAAATTGGACGTAGTGTAGATAGTTACTAGATCGGAAAAAATATTTGGAAAAATTATATACATATATACGGCATGTTTCTAAAATAGGGTTCCAAACTTCTACAGCGTGTAGTACTCGTCAAAATAAGTCAAAACGTTCTTATAAATATGTGGTATAAAACGCCGCTGCGTCGCTGTTTCTAATTTAGGAAATACGGTATAATCCATATTTTGATGTATTCGTTCACGTCATAAACTCTCGCATGTTTTGTTCGCTTTTGCCAAATAGAAAAGAACAGCGGACATAGAGTTCTATGTGCCAACTGCTCTGATTCTGGTTTTAAATATGGCACATGTGGACACGATGCGAATGGAGTATTGTCTACTTATCTTCTATGTTTTCTTCATGATCTATCCCATTCCATAAAATATGCTGCGCTGAAAAGAAACAATAATTCCGAAACACCGATGTCGGTAGCTGCTTTCTCGTTTGTTATGGAATATATGGCATAATTCCCATTTTCAACTATTAATATGTAATATACAAGTAACAGTAGTAGTAATACTTGGGAGAGATTGGCACTGGGCAAGTAGTAATAACATAGGTACTATTTTTCCTCAACGGTGTCTGGGTCACTCGAATATGCTTATATGTGCAATATCAAGAAATAGTAGAGCGTTTCCTCGTCTCATCCACATGTTGAGCAAATAATATTATCTTCAGTGACCTGTTAGAAGTCCTATTATGAATCTTCCGGCTCCAAGCCAGTAACCAGACCAAACGTGATATATTCGACCAAGTCTCAAGTTTGTCTGTAGTCACTGCTCGACCTTCAATAACTCGTAAGCCCACTCAGTGAGAGCCGTCATGTCGTGGCTTACCTCTTTGTGATATCCAAAATAGACTCAGGTACGAGACCAAGTCTGGCTAGTATGCCTTCTCGTTTTTTGGATACGTAGTGTGCCCTGGAATCCACACTAGCTTTACATATTTGTGACCAGTAAGCTCTTCCAATGTGTTCTTACATTTCTGAAAGAAGGCTTATCTTGCAGACCGCTGTTAAGTTATTGGCCAAACGTATTTTATTTGATCCTTACTGTTTTTACTGCTTTATCTACTATTATTAGGATGGGAAAAACATCTGCCTGGATGACCGTGATGTACGACCCTAAGACACTTCCCTACAGATATATTCTTGACCCCAAAGACTGCCAGTCGACTACACCATATGTGTAGCGTACCAAAGTCCGACAGAAAATTAATTTCATCTTCACTGATCGGTAGAGAGTATACGTTCTCTCTAAACTCAGTTGATATTTTGCTTCCTTCATCTTGGAGGCGGAGATGGGAATCTCGCTTTTGGCAGTCTAGCACCTGCCTTTAACTCGTACTCTACATCGGCAGATTCCTAAATCCAGTATTGTAAGATATGTCATTCACATCCACGAGAGGAGCATCGGCAGGTCCAATAGGACCTGTGAAACTTCTATGGTGCCTATAATCTCAAGGCAGGCAAGTCTTTGAACCATTATTAGCCTTCAGGAAGTGATTTGATTTACATTCGACAACCAGACCTCACCACACCGACAAGTATGAGATCCTAGGTTTATTAGACAGCTCTGTAGCTGAACACCTGTTTGATAAATCATTTGATTTAATAATTAATAGTATCTTGTTTTAAAAGCCTCTAATTTAGAACAATTTCATTTACCAACGCACGCACATTGTTTTGTTATACAGGGTGAGACAGTAGTGCGTCCGACTTCGAAATATGTCATCACACAGATGTCTCATAACTGGCACTAAGATATGTTTTCTTAAAATCGATAGTTGTGATTGTAGTAACTTTTTTAATATGCACGCCCAAGTAACAACTCTAAGATACTTTTGATTTATTTAGGTTTTAAAAGTGCTTTAACATGTTCAATAAAATGGTAGCGGTTTTAAAATTACCTTAAGATAAACTAAAAGGTCTTAAAGACCACTGATTCTTATGCAAAGGATTTATTGCACTCTTTAAATTAAAATAAAAAAACTGTTTGCTCCTAATGCCCTATTGATCTTATACTAGTTTTATAATACTCTTGACATTGGCTATTTTAAAACTAATTTGCCTTTTTAAAGAATTAAATAGCAAGTTGGTTTTAAAACAATCCATTTTGGAACAAATGGTTTTAATGTAGTTTTATGAAGTATCCATGATGTAGTCATTAAAACCCATTAAGAAAACTATTTTATCTTAAGCCTATATGCTCAATGAAATTCCACATTAAATCCTAAAACATAGTTTTTACTTCTTAAAGAGTAAATTAAGAATATTTTAAAGTTCAAAGGTTTTAATTTAGTCAATTTGATTAAAAGAAATGCCTGTTGGATTTTTGATGACTTTATTAAAACTAATTCTACCCCTTCCATAATCGGAGAAAACACGCCATCTGCTCACTAAACTGATTGCTGATTTAGTGAACCAGTGCAGTCCGTGTACCTACTTTATGCATGAATGAAAATTAGAAGACATATTTAAAATGGAAAATATTAGTGACAAGTATTTTAAATTAAAACGAAGTCACTAAATCCAGCAAACACAAAACCGGCACAATTTTAAGGTTAGGATTTCATGCGCAAGCCAGATCCCTTTAAATCAATAAGGCTACGAGTTTAAACATATTAAAGTAACTCAGTTTTAAAAAGAAGAGTAAATAAATGTCTGGGAGAGTAATTGTACTTAAAGTGGTAAATAAAACGATATTTTAAGTCATGTAAGATTTAAAATGTTCTATTAACTTGCAATCAGTTTTTATCTAGACCACGCCATTTTTTATATAAGATACAGACCCGCCATGATGGATATTTTCAATAGCCAAAGAAAAAAAATATTATTGAAATATATGCGCTTTACATCCTCTTAAATAACTGAAGAACGGTGTGTCCAAACATGCAATTTAATAAAAAAATGCATTTGGATGTTTAGATGCAAAATAAAAATTTACGAAAATTTTTAGATAATAAAAAAAACATTATATTGGTGGCGCTCGAGTTATGTAGAAGTATTTTATTATATTTTGTCAGAAAAGTGCCATCCGTTGGTAATTTTTACCAGAATAGTTTGCATTTGAATATTATTTTTGATCAGCTTTATATGCGTTACGTTTAAAATATTACCACTCTGCCCCATTAGAGACTTGCCGTTGTTTTAACTATTTCACGCATAGAGTTGTCCGACTTTAAAACAAAATAAAACCCTTTTAGGATTAATTATAATGATTCTCAAGGCAATTTAGTCTGCTGCAATTTTATTTTAAATGCAAAACGTTTTAATACATAAAATTTAAGGTTGCCTTGAAGAACTCTTTAAGAATATGAAATTAAAACTAAATGGTTTTTAATATAGTTTTAAAATTTAGTCTTCAAGACCCTTTTAGGATGGGCCCTTTTTGGCTAGAAGCTGCTTTATGGTGATCCTAAGTTTGTCTTGAAGATCATTTGGTTTTATTCGAAGTTTTATTTAATAATTTTAAAGCGACCTTGGAGATCTTAATAAGAGCATTAGTGTTACCTGGGCGTGTAAATGGTATAAATCCAACTAAAAAAATCATGACTTTCAAGTGGTTGGGAGAAAGTCAATAATAATACAGGAGTGAAAGGAGGTCACAAAGAAGTTTCAAAAAATGTTCTGATATACATGGCATTTCATTTAAAAAAATGTTACTTGACCCTGTAGGATTGTCTTGGCTCACCCTGTATATTCGAAAACAATTTCCGGTTATAGACTTCTTTGTCTAGTATACTCATGTTTCAAATCAAGTTTCTAGCTATCATAGAACTCGAGATATCGAAGTCGGGCATACTATTGCCCCACTTTGTATAAAAGCGTGACAAGATTTTAAATTTTAAGTTTGGACAAATTAATTGAGCTTTGCTATTATCACATCATAAAATAAGTAAATAAATAATTTATATTTAATTTTTATGAAAAATTCCAACACATTTATCTACAAAATTTTGATGTTACTCATCTGTGTTATCTATTACAATAAAGTTATAATCATCTATACACAGTATTCACACATACATGTAAAATATATGTACATATATTTGACCAATGGGTGGGTAAAGCGGCATAAAGAATACAAAACTTGGACACATGTTTCGGACTTATTGATCCACATCGGCACTGTACAGCTATGTTGAAAAGATGGGCACAACTTAGAAAAAGACTGAAAAGGAAAACCACTAACAGGAAGCCAGTCGCACATTTGTGGTTTCAGTTGGATGGATTTCAGGTATACTTCCGCGTAGCTGATAGATCCTCAGAGGGACCATAGTTACCTAAACGACGTTTCGGCAGTCACATCTGCCTTCTTCTGGTAATCTTGATAACTGCTTGCTGCAGCTTCTCGTTACACGAACTGAATCGTTACTGAAACAGAATTTTAGTTCGAGTAACGAGAAGTCGCATGAAATAGAACCTGAAGATGGCAGATATGATTCTGCCGATGTGCCATCAGGGCAGTAGCACCAAGACACCGTAGGTGCCAACCAGTGCAATGTCACAAAAGGTTGTACCTATTATATTTGTTTATATTAAATGACACTGACGTAGATTTCCACGAAACAACAAAACACGTGTTTCACCAACAAAGTTGGCATCATCTGGATATGATTAAAACTAACCCTATGCTAAGAATGTACCCTATTTATAACTGAACCGTGATCAACTAGCGGGCTATTTGAAATAGGCCCTCTGTCACTATTCATATTATTTTTACACTTTGTGATTTCCAAGCTTTCAAATGCATCCAGCTGTCAAGTATTTGTTATAATCCTAATTAATCTTAAATTGCTAATATCTGTTTTATGGCAGTTTTTAAACGCATGTTGGGCAACACTAGACTTATCTGTTCTACCATATTTGAGATGCGCATATGCTCTTTGAATCTAAGTTTGAATGGATCGTCTAGTCTGTCCAATATATTTTTGATTAGTCCTTACTGCTGATTTCGTAAATTCCCGACTTTTCGTTTGTTTCAATTTTGTCTTTTGGATTGCCTAAGAGTTGTTGTAGTTTGTTTCCCGACGAATGAACCACTGCCATACCTACATCTTTAAAAATCTTACCAATCCCACAGGTGAATCGAGGATCGGATGGAAGCGATACAAATTTAGGATTTTCCCCTTCATTTTGAAAGGTCGAGGAATTTCGAAGCGACTCTTTAAATTTTCGTTTCCTAATTATTTTATCGATTAAACTTACATAATATCCATTACTCGCAGCTTTATCCTTAATCAATGCCTTTTCTTTTTCAAACGTCTCCTTATTGTGGGGAAAGCTTAATAGACGACATACTAAATGAAAAAATTTCCCTTAAACGGTATTTTTTTAATTTTTTCTGATTTTGTTCCTTTTTGCGTGAAAACTAATTTTATATTTACTTCTTTCTTAACTTGATTTGAGTATGGATATATTTATAAATAAATTTATTTGAAAAAAACATTTTTTTTTAACAATTTGATTTGTTCTCCATTGCCTAAAACGGGTGTCATTCCTTACAATACCCTACCGATGTCCCTATGTGTTATTATCAGAAGTCACAAAATATTATCTGTGCTCACTAACATGTACGAATATGAATTTTCTGTTTTTCTTAACGTCTTATTCATATTAACGTCCTGGCGCAGTATGGCACATTGCTATTCCACCACTCAACCAGGACAGACACACACACAACACCCAGTCCCTCTCGACATGAGAGATGCCGCAACTGAGACTCGAACTCAGAAGAGGTAGACACTGCCTAACCGTGTTCTGCCACACAATGCTCTAGCCAACTATGCTACCGTCTCGATATTTTAAAAACACCACTGTACATCCATGCCCTAGCCAGGAATCGAACCCAGGACACCTTGGTCTCAAGTCGAACGCATTTGAGTCACTGTGCCATTTCATTCATACTGTGTTTTGTACATGCGGATTCATTTGCATACAAAATGCTTTTCTTTTTTAACGATTAGTTTAAATGATCTGGTGCATTTTCTATATTTCTGAATGGAAACATACATTTGATATTATTCCCAGCAAAGATTTTCCATAAAATTAGCTATAACTCAACTTGGTAAAAGACCAATTTTATTGAGGTAATTATGAGTGTAAAATTGACTGTAAAAATACACTTCCCATAGAAATTTACCAATTATTGGCCTTACTTTATATTTAAATTTACGTAAATAATATTAATAAATCTACCTCATACACTATTTTGCTTAAAAGTAATTTTAACCAAAGCTGCCAGGAAAAAACAACTAAAAAATCGACCACAAATTACCTTATAGGTAAATTTCTGTTAAAGTTGAAATAGTATAATTAGGTAATATTTACCTTTTTGGTAACTGGAAATCGTCATAATGGTAGGATATTTTAACTAGGTAGATTTTGTAGGAAATCCTACGTAATTTATACCTGCATAGCAACCTATTTGGTCGCCTTTATGTCCCTCCCTTAAAGGAATATTAGGTCGACAACGTCGATAAATTCTACCTAGTTTATCTACCTAATTGCAACAATTTAGTCAATTATCCTTTTTGGTTACATTTTCAAAGGCAGTCAACCCTAAGGTCAAATTAGCGCAAGTCGCCATATTTTCTTACCACAGTTAGAGTATGATTCGAAATTGAAGTTTTCGAAATGAGCTTGTATGAAAACGAACTGATGGAAAAGTTAAAAAAATACATAATTTTACTTGTTAAGTCATATTCAACAAGTATAATATACTTTTGGTTCAAACCAGAATTATAATTTTTTTACTTGATAATAGGAATTTACATATTAATGAATATTTTGGAGGCGCATGGTTATTTTTCGAAGTACAGGTGCTAATATGAACAAAAAAAATGTCGGCGCATTAATTTCAACAACCGAGATCTTCAGATACAACTCAATTAAATTGGATTTATTTCTATTACCGACATTCACTTATTTTCTATCTTACTATGAATTAGGCGTCTTCAATTTCGTTGGTGATTGTCAATAATATTCCTACTACTTATAGAGAAAAATATCAAATGTGTAAAATTCTTCTTTTTTTACTTGGAGTCATTTGCCACTTACACATAAGTTCGTAGATTCTACCTAAAACTAGTGAACTCGATGTCGAATTGATGTCGAAATGAAGTCAAATGTACCTAAACAGGTATTAGTAACCAAACATACTGTGCAACTACAAGGAAGATTTATGTGTAATTTTACCAATCTTAGTAAAGTTATCTAAATTTCGACGTCGTCGTCTTATTCTCCACTTATGTCAATTTCACGTCACGTCAACGTAAATTTTACTTAAATATGGTTAAATCGAATTTTGTGACCAAATTTATAATAACTAATTTAGGTAGACTCGACGTCAAATTAAACCAAAATATTTGCTGGGTGGTAGTTGTATTTTTGTATTTTCAACAAAATTTTATACTTTAATCATATTATCCCTAGTTAGTAAGTACGATACTATAAACTTCATTATATTAATCAGTTATTTTATTTACCTAATACAAAAGAATTTTTAAAATTATTTTATTACGTTAAATAGAAACCATTTTAAATTACTTCATATCTATGTACAAATACAACCTCAGTAACTCAGACACTCAGTGTGTTTATTTTAATCTGAATCATAAGTTGTTGATTAATTTATATAAAATATAACCTTGTAATAAAAATTGATCAAACAAATTAGTACATGAAAAATACTGTCGTATATATCATTTTTCATTTATACATTAATTAATAAGTAGCCATATTTATTAACGAATTTTGTATTTTGTAGAGCAAATAAATGAATTATTCTTTTACAAGATATGATGTCGCCAGATAAAGTTGTTTACCAACAGATAACACAATAAGAGTTGTTCAACGAATATGTTAATTAATAATTATAACCTAGTTTAGAAATTTTCTTACCATTTCAAATTAGTTCCCCTCTCTTAACTGTCAAACACATTTGGTATTGGTTGGACAAACTTTAGAATTTTTCTTAATATGCACCAATTTAGAATGAAAGAACACTAAAATTTTATAAAGATGACTTCAATACAAACATCCCTAAGGAACAAATACACAGTTCACAAAACCAAGATTTAACTCAATATACTGTACATTTCTTACTGATAAGCACGAGACAGTTTGTACACTATATGATAACGAAATACGTTTTAAACATTATTTTTACTTTACTCAGTTTACAGAAACCTTTCCTCAATCGATTCTACATTTTAAACTAACTCTGGCGCTGTACTCGATCGCTCTCTATTTTTGCCACGGTTGCCCGATAAAAAAAGTAATTGTTCGTTTTTATCATTGATAAAAATGAACTGTATCTATTTATACGATATTCCAATCCGCTTAGGAACGGATCAATAGAAAGCTGACATTATACGATATTAAAAGTTTTTATGTCGATATATACCTACACTACTGTTCCTTTCACTTTTTTAAACATAATCCATTTCGAGACGCAACAACAAATAAACAATATGCACCAGAATTCTTTAAAAAAAAATTATTCCTCTTGCTGCCAAATAGAACGAACTGCACGGTATATACACGTAAGCATACATACTAGCATTTCCTGTATTAATGTGGTGTCGTAGAATAAAGTGAGACTGAGAAGTGTTTAACAAAATATAAAATTTCAAAAATATAAATCTTGCTGACGCAAGCGAAAGGAACATTCTTGTTGTATCAACTGTTTTTTAGCTCCTACATATTTTTCCTTTGACCATATTTTTACATGAAACTATGTATTTTCAAGCATTTTTAGATAACTTTAAAGTATGAATTTTTTCAGAATTATTACATATTACCAGAAAACAATAGCTGAAAATGAAGAATATTACGCAGATTTAAAAAAATGTATAACATCTGCAATAAAAAAGGAAAAATTGCCTATATGGAATTCATACATAAAAAATCAAAAAATAATCAACAGTTGCTATGGCGTAGTTTAGCATTTTGGGGGTGTGCATAATCTATGTAAGAAAATACATCATCATTTACCCCATGAAATTATTGACGTAAATCTCATTAATAATTATTTTGTAAATGTGGCAATGTCATAAAATATCGATCCGAGATCCCTTTAGTGAGAAGCGAATTTGTTACAGCCTGTATACGTATACATATCGGAGAGATAGGCAAAAAATAAAAACCTACAATCATGGGTAAGGACCGCAAAAAGAATGCAAAACGTGGACACGCGTTTCGGACTTAATGGTCCACATCAGCACGATGTAGCCAAGTTGAAGGGATGGGCAAACTTTGGTAAAACACACAAATATAAGCCATTGACAGACGCCAATCGCACATTTGTGGCCTCAACTGGAAGATCCTGAGCAGTGAATGACTCTCAAAGTGGAATATAAAAATGTAAGACCCACCACATACTGAATTCATCCAAGGAGACCCGAATGGGTTTAAGGGGACCCGCCACCACCCCTGTTTCTGAAAATAAAACAGGCCCCTTAGAAATGTTTAAGAAGATAGAAATGAGGTAGAAGGTGATCTCACCAAGTAATAACATTGAGACAAGCACAAACAAGGAAAACTGCTAGTTCAAATTTAATTGCAAAGATTGATAAGTGTTTTGCATCTTTCAATTTCAAAGATTTCCCAATGGTGTGAGCAGTATCACAACTCTTTTTAATTATTTTTTTTAATATGCGTATCATTCCATACTACCATACATAGTTAATAACTAAGAAGCATCTCATTATCTTTTAAATCCATTTTTTTTTCTGTTGTGAGCAGTATCACAACTTGTACTCTTTTACATAAAAACATCACTTGATGATAACTTATAACGCGATTAGCCGAGGTGTCTGTTTTTTTGTTAATATAAAAGATTTCCCAGTAGTGTGACCAACTATTTAATTATTTTTAAAATCTATATAAATATGTACACCATTCCATACTACCATGTACAGTTAATAAATAAAAAGCGTCTCAGAATCTTTAAAATTCATTTTCCACTGTTGTAAGCTGTATCGCAACTTATATTCTATGGCAATATACAATCCGATTAAGATGTATATATATTTTTTTAAATAATGTGAATTCAAAGATGTCCCAGTGATGTGACAGTAAAACAACTTTTTTGATTTTTTTTTTTAATATGCGTATCATTTCAATTAGCGCATGTGCGTGCGTACGTCGAAGGTGTTTTGGGACGGGGGTTAAAATGAATAAACCGAAAGAGATGAAGCAGTAAATGAGACTCTTAAAAGTGGAAGGCAAAAATGTAAGATTCACCGCACTCATGAAGACCCAAAAGGATCCATGCGGACTCACCGTCACCCCTGTTTCTCGAAATTAAATAGTCCCCTTAGAAATTTTCAAGAATATATAATGAAGGTAGAAGTTGATTTCAACAAATAACGACATCGAGACAGGCACAAACAAAAAAAACTGCCACTCCGTATCGAATAGCAAAGATTGTTAAGTGATTTACTTTAATTAAGAGTTTCGTAGTAGGTTTTATTTTAATGGCAGAAAATCTGAGGGCTCTTGTGTATATAATCGATTACAATGTCATAACGAGAGAGTCGAAGAATTCTCAGAGAGTGCTCTATTACACTTTGATTGATTATATACTTCTTCTTAAGCCGAAGGAGAGTTATTGTGTTATTGACCATTAGTCTGCTTATTTCCGGTACTCCGTGTAGCGCAAGACTACCTGCTCTTAAAGATGTTTTCTTTATAGTTATATTCTTCTTGTGCACGATTTATGGGAACATGTGATCTTGGGAAAAAGAGACAGTGCGTACTTGGCATCTTGCTTCGACAAGTGCAGAACCTCACGATTTAAGGTTTCGTGTAGACTTGGGAACGCATAATGGTGTGCTCCCTATTGGTCCATGTGAAATTACCCTTACAAGTACAAAGACTTACTGACGCGTCCCGGATATGGAAGCGCGTGGCGTGCGTGGGCAGAGTCTTGGGGCGGGGGTGAATGAATAGATCGAAAGAGATGGAGCAGTGAATGAGACTCTCGAAAATGGAATGTAAAAATGTAAGACCCACCGCACAATGAATTTAACCAAGGAGACCCAAAAGGATTCCTGGCGACCCACCATCATCCCCTGTTTCTTGAAATGAAACAGGCCCCTTAGAAATGTTCAAGAAGATATAATGGAGATAGAAGTTGTACTCAACAAATAACGACATCGACACAAACACAAACAAAAGAAACTGCTAGTCGAATAGCAAAGATTGTTAAGTGATTTACTTAAACTGGGAGTGTCGTAGAAAGTATGGTGATCGTCATATGTACGATACTAACAAGAAAACTATTTTGATGGCAGAAAATCTGAGGGCTCTTGTGTCTATAATCGGTTACAATGTCATAACGAGGGAGTCGAAAAGTACTCGAAGAGTGCCCAGAGAGTGCTTTATTACACTTTGATTGATTATATACTTCTTAAGCGGGAGTGTCAAGTGATAATTACACCTATTTCTGTCCCTAATAATAAAATATATTATCCGTTGCTACATAAATGTATTCTGTCGTTCTGAAAGTACCTGCTAAAAAGAACAATGATCATAGTAAAAATTAGTAAATTATAATAAATACATATTAGTAAAACAAGTAAAAAAAGATCACCTTCCCTCATTCTGAAAGTAACTGCAAAAAAAAAACGTAAAAATTGATTAATTCTAGTAGATTTATATTAGCACAATTAGTAAAAATTGACCATTTTCCCTCATCTTGAATGTACCTGTAAAAATAACAGTGACGTAAGTAAAAATTAGTAAGTTGTAAATTTATATTCGCAAAATTAGCAAATTAGATCACCATCCCTCATAACGAAACTGCCTACAAAAAACCTAATGTTAAAAAAATTGGTGGAATCTAATTAATCAATTAATTAACTATTAAGGCAATATATTATGCCCAACTCTTGGTATAAAACATATACTTTTAAAAAATGCATTATACATACATACCTTATTTTGAACTTACCTGCATAAACAGTAATTTTAGTGAAATTGATTGAAGTATAATCTACTAATAACGAAATACCTTCAGCCCCTCGTCCGGTTGTGGCACAAATTAAACATTTTCACTTCACAATTCTTGTTATTGCGATCAAAATTTATTGCGCATCCGCTATTACACTAGATAATATAACAATGCATTTTATAACTGAGTGGTCCACATACTTAAAATTGTTTTCTATATACTAAAATACAAGGGATACATACATACCGTTTCGGTCACTTGACCATACATTTCTGGGGTCTAAATAACACGATTCGGATAAACCTATCTATATGCAGAAAACGCACCCTTGCAGCCCTAACAGCCACCATTTTGTAGGTGGAGAAGATACCCAGCTTGTTTTTGTTTTAAATAACTTTAGAAAGGTTTGACCTACCGATTCCCAACTTGGTTGACTCATTATTATCTGTATGAGAGTGATGGACTTCAAGAGTAGAAACGAAAATATGTATACAGAGTTATAGAGATATTATATTTCGATATCTTAGGCTCCTATTTTGTCCATATTTTCAGCAAATGGATCCAAAATAATGATTTATTTACCAAGGCCCTATTTACGAACACTTTTCAAAAGGTCAATTTGATTAGCAACTTTTTGTACCTTG
The DNA here is from genome assembly GCA_029963845.1 of Rhamnusium bicolor. Lineage (NCBI taxonomy): Eukaryota > Metazoa > Arthropoda > Insecta > Coleoptera > Cerambycidae > Rhamnusium > Rhamnusium bicolor. The sequence goes on from JANEYF010000419.1 coordinate 1,579,126, forward strand.
TAGAATATTGATGAAACGAGAAAATTACTAAGCAAATAGTTTACAGACAAGCTGCTCTTTTGAATCTCTTTACAGAAAAAGTCAATGGCGTATGGACAAAAAAGTTCAGGCCAAAAGGATGTGCATAATTTTTTTTTTTTTTTTGGAATACATTATTCTCATATAAATAAGTATTTCAACCAAGTTCGAGATCTGTTGATTAAACCATTGTGAAATTTAAAAAAAAGCATGCAGTGGATGTTCCACTTACAGGGGACTCTTACTCTGCAAGGGTGCATTTTTTATCTGATCATGTTATTTTAACATCAGAAGCCTGTGGTCAACTGTTTTCCGTGCTTTTCCAAGGCACTATGTATATGGCACTAAACACAAGAAATATGAGATGAGGTATCATATGAGATAAAAACAATTTTAAGTGTCAATTGGATCATCTCATTTATAAATATGCACGTTTCGTATAGGTAATTGAAAAACGCTCACCTTATGATGTTTTCACCATGTCCTATCTCGTTCGGAACATACCTATAACAACACAATACAGAAATATTAGTAAAAATAAATAAACGACATATAATAATAATAACTACCTTTTATTCCTTTCTCTAAGGGGGTTCGTCCCCATTATATACGTCCCCGTTTAATCCTACCTCATATCGTTCACACTCTGAAACAAAAGAAACATTTAGGAACATACGAAATAGAAAAAAACATGTTTAAAAACTGTTTGTCGTGAAAAAAAAACAAGAATATTCGATTTACGACTTACCACTTTGGCATAGTGTGAGGAGTCTTAAGAGGGTGCAGTCCTGAATCCATCACACGCTCGCGATAATCAGAGTCTACAAACTGCTTTTCTGGGCTCTAATGCCCCCAAAAAATGCCGATTACAGTTTCAAGCCTTAACACTTGTAATATCCAAGCAATTTTAAAAATAACTAAGATATTGACAAGATACTTGTCGAAATCTCGACTCTGATTTAACGACACCAATCGTTCTCCCTACGCTAAGTCGAACGAAGGTGTGACGCGCTTTGCCTTCGGCTAATTTGGGCTACTCTACACACTGTGTATTTTCTTTCACTCCTGACCGATCCGCTACTGTACAACACTTATCTTTCTGTAACAACTACTTTTTCGAAATTTCTCAACTCCACACCACTCCACGCCACTTCCCTCCACTTTAGTCCAGTTCAGTCCACTCTACTCTACTCTGCTCTACTCTACCCTACTCTACTCTACACTACTATACTATACTCTACTCTGCGTAGACTTTTATTCATTACAGGAAGATTCGGTAATACACTTATTTTTTCTTAAAAACCACTTTTTTTAATTTCAAAACTTTCAATTTTTCCAAGCACCCTATATATTCGTTTCACTCCCGCAAGGTCCGACAGTATAATATACTTATTTTTCCGTACAAACCACTTTTTCAAAATATTTCAATTTATCCAACCAACCTATATATATATATTTTTCACTCCCGAAAAATTCGGTATTGTAATACACTTATTTTTCTGTAAAAATCACTTATTTAATTTCAAAATTTTTTAATTTTTCGAACTAATTCCCTGTATATATTTTAGACACTCCAGAAAAATGCGCCACTGTAGTACACTTATTTATCCATAAGAACCACTTTTTATAAAATGTTCAATTTCTATCAAACACCCTGCATATATTTTTTCACGTCCGCACAATCCGCCACTGCAATACACTTATATTTCCATAAAAAACCTTTTCTCGAATTAATCAAACTTTTATTTGAACACCCTGTATACTTTTTGTTCACTTCCGAACGATCCGCCACTGCAACACACTTATTTTCCTGTAAAAAGTCCCTTCCGCAAAATTGTCAATATTTTTTGAACACCCTGTATACATTTTATCACTTCCGCACGATTTGCCATGCAAATTTTTCTATAAATGTCACGTTTTCAGATTTTTCAATTTCTTTCGACCACCCTGTCTATATTTTGTTCACCTCCGAACGATCCGCCACTATAATACACTTATTCTTCTGCAAAAACTACTTTTTCACATTTTCCAATTTTTTTTACACCCTGCATATTTTTTCACAATTCCGCACGATCCGCCACTGAGATACGTTAGCGTTAACTAATTTAAAAACAATGCAAACCGTGGACACGTGTTTCTGACTCCTCATGTAGCTAAGTTGATGTGATGGATGAAACTTAGGTACAACACATAAATGTAAACCACCGACAGGTGCCAATCGCACATTTGTGGCTTCAGTGAATGACTCTCAAATGTGGATTGCACAAATGTAAGAGCCACCATATAGTGAATCCATCAAAGGAGGCCCGAAAGGATGAAAGGGGACCCGCCTCGACCCCTGTTTCTGGAAATAAAACAGGCCCCTTAGAAATTATTAAGATGGAAAGGAGGTAGTAGGTGATCTCAAGGAATAGCGACATTGAGGCAAGCACAAAGAAATTTGCCTGTTCGAATTAATAGCAAAGATTGTTAAGTGATTTACTTACACTGCGAGTTTCGTAGTTGCTGTGGTAGTCGTCATATGTACGATACTAACAAGAAAGTTATTTTGATGACAGAGAATCTGAGGGATCTTATCAAGTTATGGTGCGTAATTGTACCACATCAAGATAAAACACTAATAGTCGTCCACCGGCGTGCAATATATGAACCAGGTGAGTTTACCCCGGGATTACCCATAATTCCGTCAAGCTACTCTTATCAGGTCATAATCCTAATAGTGGCATTAAGAACTGCATCCATAATCTCAATAAAAATGATCATGACGGTATTTCGAAATTCTTTTTACACTTCGAATTTGATACTGAAAGGGTCGAAATTGTACCTTTAGAAACGTAAACAGAATCGTTGAAGATTCCGAGGAATTAGATACAACATACATGAAATCAACAAATAAAGACATTAATGACACAGAGAAAAGTACGAGAAACAAAAATTGCTAATTTGAATTCCACTAATAAAAATTGGCGTGTTTGGCTTATTTTAATTATTTGTGTAACTAATGCTGTTATTGGCGATTCAAATAAAATATATCCTTGGCCCGAACAAGATAAATTAAACAAACAAAGTTTCATCAACGGAAAAACCACAAAGATTGAAACAACTGTTACAAACGCCTATATGTTCTCTTCAGTCCCGCAAGTTCCGACACTGTAATACACTTATTTTTCCGTACAAGCCACTTTTTCAAAATACTTAAATTTCTCCAAAATATATATATATATATATATATATATATATATATATATATATATATATATATATATACATATTTCACTCCCGAAAAATTCGGTATTGTAATAGACTTATTTTTCTGTAGAAATCACTTATTTAATTTCAAAATTTTTAAATTCTTCGAACCAATTCCCTGTATATATTTTAGACACTCCAGAAAAATACGCCACTGTAGTCCACTAATTTTTCCGTAAAAATCACTTTTTTATAAAATGTTCAATTTCTATCAAACACATTGCACACATTTTTTCACTTCCGCACAATCCGCCACTGCAATACACTTATATTTCCATAAAAACCATTTTTTACCGAATTATTCAAAAAAAATTTTTGAACACCCTGTATACCTTTTGTTCACTTCCGAACGATCCGCCACTGTAACACTTATTTTCCTGTAATAGTCCCTTCCGCACTATATATTCTTTTCACTCCCGCAAGGTCCGACACTGCAATACACTTATTTTTCCATACAAACCACCCTTTCAAGATATTTCAATTTTTCCAAACAACCTGTATATATCTTTTTTCACTCCCGAAAAATTCGGTATTGTAATACACGTATTTTTCTGTAGAAATCACTTATTTAATTTCAAAATTTTTCAATTGTTCGAACTAATTCCCTGTATATATTTTAGACACTCCAGAAAAATACGCCACTGTAGTACACTAATTTTTCCATAAAAATCACTTTTTATAAATTGTTCAATTTCTATCAAACACCCTGCATACATTTTTTTCACTTCCGCACAATCCGCCACTGCAATAGACTTATATTTCCATAAAAACCATCTTTTACCGGTATTGTAATACACTTATTTTTCTGTAGAAATCACTTATTTAAATTCACAATTTTTCAATTTTTCGAACTAATTTCCTGTATATATTTTACACACTCCAGAAAAATGCGCCACTGCAGTACACTTATTTTTCCATAAAAATCACTTTTTATAAAATGTTCAATTTCTGTTAAACACCCTGCATACATTTTTTTCACTTCCGCACAATCACTGCAATACACTTATATTTCCATAAAAACCATTTTTTCGAATTATTCAAACTTTTTTTTGAACACCCTGTATACCTTTTGTTCACTTCCGAACGATCCGCCACTGAAATACACTTATTTTCCTGTAATAGTCCCTTCCGCAAAATTGTCAATATTTTTGAACACCCTGTATAAATCATATCACTTCCGCACGATTTGCCACAGGAACATGCGTATTCTTTTATAAATTTCACGTTTCCAGATTTTTCAATTTCTTTCGAACACCCTGTCTATATTTTGTTCACCTCCGAACGATCCGCCACTGTAATACACTTATTCTTCCGCAAAAACCACTTTTTCATATTTTCCAACTTTTTAAACATCCTGTATATTTTTTCACAAATCCGAACATCACTCCGTAATTTTTTTTCGAACTGTGTATTTTCTTTCACTCCTGACCGATCCGCTACTGTACAACACTTATTTTTCTGTCACAACTACTTTTTCGAAATATTTCAACTCCACACCACTCTACTTCAGTCCAGTCCAGTCAAGTCCAGACCAGTCCATTAAAGTCTAGTCCAGTCCAGTCCACCCTACTCTACTATACTCTGATTTACTCTACCATACCCTACTCTACTCCACTCTACACTACTATACTATACTATACTCTACTCTGTGTATACTTTTTTTTATTACAGAAAGATTCGGTAATACACTTATTTTTTTCTTAAAGACCACTTTTTTTAATTTCACAATTTTTCAATTTCTCCAAACACCCTATATATTTTTTTCACTCCCGCAAGGTCCGACAGTATAATACACTTATTTTTCCGTACAAACTATTTTTTCAAAATATTTCAATTTTTCCAAACAAACTATATATATTTTTTTTTCACTCCCGAAAAATTCGGTATTGTAATACACTTATTTTTCTGTAGAAATCACTTATTTAATTTCAAAATTTTTCAATTTTTCGAACTAATTCCCTGTATATATTTTAGACACTCCAGAAAAATACGCCACTGTAGTACACTAATTTTTCCATAAAAATCACTTTTTATAAAATGTTCAATTTCTATCAAACACCCTGCATACATTTTTTCACTTCCGCACAATCCGCCACTGCAATACACTTATATTTCCATAAAAACCATTTTTTACCGAATTATTCAAAAAAAATTTTGAACACCCTGTATACCTTTTGTTCACTTCCGAACGATCCGCCACTGTAACACACTTATTTTCCTGTAATAGTCCCTTCCGCACTATATATTCTTTTCACTCCCGCAAGGTCCGACACTGCAATACACCTTTTTTTCCATACAAACCACCTTTTCAAGATATTTCAATTTTTCCAAACAACCTGTATATATTTTTTTCACTCCCGAAAAATTCGGTATTGTAATACACTTATTTTTCTGTAGAAATCACTTATTTAATTTCAAAATTTTTCAATTTTTCGCATTAATTCCCTGTATATATTTTAGACATGCGCCACTGTAGTACACTTATTTTTCCATAAGAATCACTTTTTATAAAATGTTCAATTTATATCAAACACCCTGCATACATTCTTTCACTTCCGCACAATCCACCACTGCAATACACTTATATTTCCATAAAAAACATTTTTTTCGAATTTTTCAATTTCTTTTTCACCCTGTATACTTTTTGTTCACTTCCGAACGATCCGCCACTGCAACATACTTATTTTTCTGTAAAAGTCCCTTCCGCAAAGTTGTCAATATTTTTTTAACACCCTGTATACATTTTATCACAATTTGCCATACGTATTTTTCTATAAATGTCACGTTTTATGATTTTTCGATTTCTTTCGAACACCCTGTCTATATTTTCTTCACCTCCGAACGATCCGCCACTATAATGCACTTATTCTTCTGCAAAAACCACTTTTTCACATTTTCCAATTTTTTTAAACACCCTGCATATTTTTTTCACAATTCCGCACGAACCGCCACTGAGATACGTTAGCGTTAACTAATTTAAAAACAATGCAAACCGTGGACACGTATTTCTGACTCCTCATGTAGCTTAGTTGGAGGTGATGGATTAAACTTAGGTAAAACACACAAATGTAAACCACCGACAGGTGCCAATCGCACATTTGAGGCTTCAGTGAATGACTCTCAAAAGTGGAAAGCACAAATGTAAGAGCCACCATATAATGAATCCATCAAAGGAGGCCCGAAAGGATGAAAGGGGACCCGCCACCACCCCTGTTTCTGGAAATAAAACAGGCCCCTTAGAAATTATTAAGATGGAAAGGAGGTAGTAGGTGATCTCAAGAAATAGCGACATTGAGGCAAGCACAAAGAAATTTGCCTGTTCGAATTAATAGCAAAGATTGTTAAGTGATTTACTTAAACTGCGAGTTTCGTAGTTGTTTAGGTAGTCGTTATATGTACGATACTAACAAGAAAGTTATTTTGATGACAGAGAACCTGAGGGCTCTTATCAAGTTATGGTGCGTAATTGTACCACATCAAGATTAAACACTAATAGTCGTCCACCGGCGTGCAATATATGAACCAGGTGAGTTTACCCCGGGATTACCCATAATTCCGCCAAGCTACTCTTATCGGGTCATAATCCTAATAGTGGCATTAAGAACTGTATCCATAATCTCAATAAAAATTATCATGACGGTATTTCGAAATTCTTTTTACACATCGAATTTGGTGAAAGGGTCGAAATTGTACCTTTAGAAACGTAAACAGAATCGTTGAAGATTCCGAGGAATTAGATACAACATGAAATCAACAAATAAAGACATTAGTGACACAGAGAAAAGTACGAGAAACAAAAATTGCTAATTTGAATTCCACTAATAAAAATTGGCGAGTGTTTGGCTTATTTCAATTATTTGTGTAACTAATGCTGTTATTGGCGATTCAAATAAAATATATCCTTGGCGCGAACAAGATAAATGAAACAAACAAAGCTTCATCAACGGAAAAAACACCAAGATTGAATCAACTGTTACAAACGCCTATATGTTCTCTTCAGTCCCGCAAGGTCCGACACTGTAATACACTTATCTTTCCGCACAAACCACTTTTTCAAGATATATCAATTTTTCCAAACAACCTATATACATATTTTTTTTTCACTCCCGAAAAATTCGATGTTGTAATACACTTATTTTTCTGTAAAAACCACCTATTTAATTTCAAAATTTTTCGAACTAATTCCCTGTATATATTTTAGACACTCCAGAAAAATGCGCCACTGTAGTACACTTATTTTTCCATAAGAATCACTTTTTATAAAATGTTCAATTTCTATCAAACACCCTGCATACATTTTTTCACTTCCGCACAATCCGCCACTGTTCACTTCCGAACGATCCGCCACTGCAACACACTTATTTTCCTGTAAAAGTCCCTTCCGCAAAATTGTCAATATTTTTGAACACCCTGTATACATTTTATCACTTCCGCACGATTTGCCACAGGAACATGCGTATTATTCTATAAACGTTTTCAGATTTTTCAATTTCTTTCGAACACCCTGTCTATATTTTGTTCACCTCCGAACAATCCGCCACTGTAATACACTTATTCTTCCGCAAAATTCACTTTTTCATATTTTCCAACTTTTTAAACACCCTGTATATTTTTTTCACAATTCCGAACAACACCCCGTAATTTTTTTTCGAACACTGTATTTTCTTTCACTCTTGACCGATCCGCTACTGTACAACATTTATTTTTCTGTAACAACAACTGTTTCGAAATTTTTTAACTCCACACCACTCCACTACACTTCATTCCAGTCCAGTCCAGCCCAGACCTGTCCAGTCCAGTCCAGTAAAGTCAAGTCCAGTCCAGTCCACTTTACTCTACTCTACCCTACCTTACTCTACTCTACACTACTATCCTATACTATACTCTGCGTATACTTCTTTTCATTGCAGAAAGATTCGGTAATACACTTATTTCTTCTTAAAAACCACTTTTTTTTTATTTCAAAATTTTTAAATTTTTTCAAACACCTTATCTATTATTTTCACTTATTTTCACTCCTGCAAGGTCCGACACTGTAATACACTTATTTTTCCATACAGACCACTTCTTCAAAATATTTCAATTTTTCCAAACAACCTATATATATATTTTTTTCACTCCCAAAAAATTCGGCATTGTAACACACTTATTTTTTTTGTAGAAATCACTTACTTTAATTCAAAATTTTTCAATTTTTCGAACTAATTCCCTGTATATATTTTAGACACACCAGAAAAACACGCCACTGTAGTACACTTATTTTTCCATAAGAATCACTTTTTATAAAATGTTCAATTTCTATCAAACACCCTGCATACATTTTTTCACTTCCGCACAATCAGCCACTGCAATACACTTATATTGCCTTAAAAAACATTTTTTCCAATTATTCAAACTTTTTTTTGATCACCCTGTATACTTTTTGTTCACTTCCGAACGATCCGCCACTGCAACACACTTATTTTCCTGTAAAAGTTCCTTCCGCAAAATTGTCAATATCTTTGAACACCCTGTATACATTTTATCACTTCCGCACGATTTGCACAGGAACATGCCTATATTTCTATAAATGTCACGTTTACAGATTTCTTTCGAAAACCCTGTCTATATTTTGTTCACCTCCGAACGATCCGCCACTGTAATACACTTATTCTTCCGCAAAAACCACTTTTTTCATATTTTCCAACTTTCTAAACACCCTGTATTTTTTTTCACAATTCCGAACACCCCGTAATTTTTTTTCGAACACCGTATTTTCTTTCACTCCTGACCGATCCGCTACTGTACAACACTTATTTTTCTGTAACAACTACTTTTTCGAAATTTTTCAACTCCACACCACTCACTACACTTCATTCCAGTCCAGTACAGTCCAGCCCAGACCTGTCCAGTCCAGTCCACTCTACTCTACTCTACCCTACTCTACTCTACACTACTATACTCTACTCTGCGTAACTATTTTCATTGCAGAAAGATTCGGTAATACACTTATCTTTTCTTAAAAACCACTTATTTTTTATTTCAAAATTTTTCAATTTTTCCAAACACCCTATATATTCTTTTCACTCCCGCAAGGTCCGACACTGTAATACACTTATTTTTCCATACAAACCACTTTTTCAAAATATTTCAATTTTTCCAAACAACCTATATATATTTTTTTTCACTCCCGAAAAATTCGGTATTGTAATACACTTATTTTTCTGTAGAAATCACTTATTTAAATTCACAATTTTTCAATTTTTCGAACTAATTCCCTGTATATATTTTAGACACTCCAGAAAAATACGCCACTGTAGTACACTTATTTTTCCATAAGAATCACTTTTTATAAAATGTTCAATTTCTATCAAACACCCTGCATACATTTTCTCACTTCCGCACAATCCGCCACTGCAATACACTTATATTTCCATAAAAAACATTTTTTTCAAATTATTCAAACTTTTTTTGAACACCGTGTATACTTTTTGTTCACTTCCGAACGATCCGCCACTGTAACACACTTATTTTCCTGTAAAGTCCCTTCCGCAAAATTGTCAATATTTTTGAACACCCTATATACATTTTATCACTTCCGCACGATTTGCCACAGGAACATGCGTATTATTCTATAAACGTTTTCAGATTTTTCAATTTCTTTCGAACACCCTGTCTATATTTTGTTCACCTCCGAACAATCCGCCACTGTAATACACTTATTCTTCCGCAAAATTCACTTTTTCATATTTTCCAACTTTTTAAACACCCTGTATATTTTTTTCACAATTCCGAACAACACCCCGTAATTTTTTTTCGAACACTGTGTATTTTCTTTCACTCTTGACCGATCCGCTACTGTACAACATTTATTTTTCTGTAACAACAACTGTTTCGAAATTTTTTAACTCCACACCACTCCACTACACTTCATTCCAGTCCAGTCCAGCCCAGACCTGTCCAGTCCAGTCCAGTAAAGTCAAGTCCAGTCCAGTCCACTGTACTCTACTCTACCCTACCTTACTCTACTCTACACTACTATCCTATACTATACTCTGCGTATACTTCTTTTCATTGCAGAAAGATTCGGTAATACACTTATTTCTTCTTAAAAACCACTTTTTTTTTTATTTCAAAATTTTTAAATTTTTTCAAACACCTTATCTATTATTTTCACTTATTTTCACTCCTGCAAGGTCCGACACTGTAATACACTTATTTTTCCATACAGACCACTTCTTCAAAATATTTCAATTTTTCCAAACAACCTATATATATATTTTTTCACTCCCAAAAAATTCGGCATTGTAACACACTTATTTTTTTGTAGAAATCACTTACTTTAATTCAAAATTTTTCAATTTTTCGAACTAATTCCCTGTATATATTTTAGACACACCAGAAAAACACGCCACTGTAGTACACTTATTTTTCCATAAGAATCACTTTTTATAAAATGTTCAATTTCTATCAAACACCCTGCATACATTTTTTCACTTCCGCACAATCAGCCACTGCAATACACTTATATTGCCTTAAAAAACATTTTTTCCAATTATTCAAACTTTTTTTTGATCACCCTGTATACTTTTTGTTCACTTCCGAACGATCCGCCACTGCAACACACTTATTTTCCTGTAAAAGTTCCTTCCGCAAAATTGTCAATATCTTTGAACACCCTGTATACATTTTATCACTTCCGCACGATTTGCACAGGAACATGCCTATATTTCTATAAATGTCACGTTTACAGATTTCTTTCGAAAACCCTGTCTATATTTTGTTCACCTCCGAACGATCCGCCACTGTAATACACTTATTCTTCCGCAAAAACCACTTTTTCATATTTTCCAACTTTCTAAACACCCTGTATTTTTTTTCACAATTCCGAACACCCCGTAATTTTTTTTTCGAACACCGTATTTTCTTTCACTCCTGACCGATCCGCTACTGTACAACACTTATTTTTCTGTAACAACTACTTTTTCGAAATTTTTCAACTTCACACCACTCACTACACTTCATTCCAGTCCAGTACAGTCCAGCCCAGACCTGTCCAGTCCAGTCCACTCTACTCTACTCTACCCTACTCTACTCTACACTACTATACTCTACTCTGCGTAACTATTTTCATTGCAGAAAGATTCGGTAATACACTTATCTTTTCTTAAAAACCACTTATTTTTTATTTCAAAATTTTTCAATTTTTCCAAACACCCTATATATTCTTTTCACTCCCGCAAGGTCCGACACTGTAATACACTTATTTTTCCATACAAACCACTTTTTCAAAATATTTCAATTTTTCCAAACAACCTATATATATTTTTTTTCACTCCCGAAAAATTCGGTATTGTAATACACTTATTTTTCTGTAGAAATCACTTATTTAAATTCACAATTTTTCAATTTTTCGAACTAATTCCCTGTATATATTTTAGACACTCCAGAAAAATACGCCACTGTAGTACACTTATTTTTCCATAAGAATCACTTTTTATAAAATGTTCAATTTCTATCAAACACCCTGCATACATTTTCTCACTTCCGCACAATCCGCCACTGCAATACACTTATATTTCCATAAAAAAACATTTTTTTTCAAATTATTCAAACTTTTTTTTGAACACCGTGTATACTTTTTGTTCACTTCCGAACGATCCGCCACTGTAACACACTTATTTTCCTGTAAAGTCCCTTCCGCAAAATTGTCAATATTTTTGAACACCCTATATACATTTTATCACTTCCGCACGATTTGCCACAGGAACACGCGTATTTTTCTAAAAACGTCACATTTTCAGATTTTTCAATTTCTTTCGAACATCCTGTCTATATTTTGTTCACCTCCGAACGATCCGCCACTGTAATACACTTATTCCTCCGCAAAAACCACTTCTTCATATTTTCCAACTTTCCAAACACCCTGTATATTTTTTTCACAATTCCGAACAACACCCCGTAATTTTTTTTCGAACACTGTGTATTTTCTTTCACTCCTGACCGATCCGCTAATGTACAACACTTATTTTTCTGTAACAACCACTTTTTTTCGAACACTGTGTATTTTCTTTCACTCCTGACCGATCCGCTAATGTACAACACTTATTTTTCTGTAACAACCACTTTTTCGAAATTCTTCAACTCCACACCACTCCACTACACTTCATTCCAGTCCAGTCCAGTCCAGTCCAGCCCAGACCTGTCCAATCCAGTCCAGTCCACTCTACTCTGCTCTACTCTACTCTACCCTACCCTACTCTACTCTACACTACTATACTATACTCTACTCTGCGTATACTTTTTTCATTGCAGAAAGATTCGGTAATACACTTATTTTTTTCTTAAAAACCACTTTGTTTTGATTTCAAAATTTTTCAATTTTTCCAAACACCCTATCCTTTTCACTCCCACAAGGTCCGACACTGTAATACACTTATTTTTCCATACAAACCACTTTTTCAAAATATTTCAATTTTTCCAAACAACCTATATATATATTTTTTCACTCCCGAAAAATTCGGTATTGTAATACACTTATTTTTCTGTAGAAATCACTTATTTAAATTCAGAATTTTTTCAATTTTTCGAACTAATTCCCTGTATATATTTTAGACACTCCAGAAAAATACGCCACTGTAGTACACTTATTTTTCCATAAGAATCACTTTTTATAAAATGTTCAATTTCTATCAAACACCCTGCATACATTTTCTCACTTCCGCACAATCCGCCACTGCAATACACTTATATTTCCATAAAAACCATTTTTTTCAAATTATTCAAACTTTTTTTTGAACACCGTGTATACTTTTTGTTCACTTCCGAACGATCCGCCACTGTAGCACACTTATTTTCCTGTAAAAGTCCCTTCCGCAAAATTGTCAATATTTTTGAACACCCTGTGTACATTTTATCACTTCCGCACGATTTGCCACAGGAACATGCGTATTTTTCTATAAATGCCACGTTTTCAGATTTTTCAATTTGTTTCGAACACCCTCTCTATATTTTGTTCACCTCCGAACGATCCGCCACTTTAATACACTTATTCTTCCGCAAAAACCACTTTTTCATATTTTCCAAATTTTTAAACACCCTGTATATTTTTTTCACAATTCCGCACGATCCGCCACTGAAATACATTAGCGTTAACTAATTTGAAAACAATGCAAGCCGTGGACACGTGTTTCTGACTCCTCATGTAGCTAAGTTGAAATGATGGGTGAAACTTTGGTAAAACACACAAATGTAAACCACCGACAGGTGTCAATCACACATTGGTGGCTTCAGTGAATGACTCTCAAAAAGTGGAATGCACAAATGTAAGAGCCACCATATAGTGAATCCATCCAAGGAGACCCGAAAAGATCAAAGGGGACCCGCCACCACCCCTGTTTCTCGAAATAAAACAGGCCCCTTAGAAATTATTAAGAAGATGGAAAGGAGGTAGTAGGTGATCTCAACAAATAACGACATCGAGACAAGCAAAGACAAGGAAAAATGCTAGTACCTACGAATTTAATAGCAAAGATTGGTAAGTGATTTACATCTTTTAATTCAAAGGCTAAAAAATCGGCCGTGCCGATGAGAGGGCCTTGCAGGGGGCAAATTCTCTATTACCTAGTTTCCCGAGATGCGTCGACATGTTTTGGCCTTACGGCCTTCACGGAGAGGGCCCGATGCCCTTTCTAGCCCGAAACGTCAGTTTTTCCGGAAGAATCACTTTTTTTCCGGTTCCGGCATTAAAAACACCATTTCCTGGTCTCCCGAGACGA
>JANEYF010000421.1:0-17500 GCA_029963845.1 Rhamnusium bicolor
CGATATGCCGAAAGTTCCTTCTTCTTCTAAAAAAGTATAATTTAGGAAAGTATTATCACCACCATAAAATAGAAAATCGTAAACAAAACCAGAAACTCCAGCTCTTACAAACATCTTTATTCCCCACTTTTTGGGCTTTTTAGGCATATATTGCCTAAGAGACCCAGCTCTAGTACCTTTATATGGCACCATCATTTCATCAATGCTCATCTTTTTCTCTTCTTCAATCTTCAAAAAGTTGTGTCTTATTATTTCAGCAAGTGGTCTAACATTAAAATATCTATCAGTTTTATCGTCATCCATATTATCAACAAAATGTAGAAACCTTCTTATTTGCTGGTATCTTTTGAGACTCATTTTTTGAGAAACTATAAGGGGTACTGCAAAGCATTACTCCAATTATCTATATATGATGGCAATTTAATTACTCCTATATGTAACTCGATAGCAACAAATTCCTTTATTTCTTGAACATTAGTATTCACAGATATCCCTTTTTTTTGTACCGAATATAAATTTGTGTTTTCAACAATCATGTCGAAAAGCGTTTCTTCGAAAAATTGGGTGAAATACTCTAAAGGTGTGTTCATCTTTGATGGAACAGAAAATGTATCTTGGTGCATATCAACAGCATATGCAAATTCAGTTTTCTCCCACTTATATTGAACACTTGTTTTTTTCTTTGGAGCTATGGTATTTTTAGGCTTTGATATTGGGAGTTTTCGCTTTGACTGTCTTGTCGGAGTATTATTTGAAATACTGACTGGAGTATCGCCAATGGAAGTATTGGTTGTGGTTGGGAGAGCTATATGAGCAGTTCTAATGTTAGCTAAAGTAGATGAAGTAGGAACATCCAGATCATTAGTTGAAATTAATGTAGTTGGTAGTACACAATCAATATCATTAGTTTCATCAATATTTTCTGAAATAAGAATACATGGGTTTTCTTTATCTTGGTCCAACGCAATATTTGATGAGTCAAAATTATTAAGTGGGTCGAGATTCTCAATGTCGTCTTCTGATATATTTGCTAATAAACGAGCTACTTCTTCAGGTAATGAGGGTGCATCTGAAGAATAATCATCGAGAAAATTTTCGAAATTCTCTCCTTTATCTGAAGGCTCAGATTCTGACTCACTTCCTGGTATCAGCGCCAAAGACAATATCTTATTAGTTCTAGACCGAAAATGTGCCATCTAAAATCGTAGTTTTGTAAGTTGGCAATGTTGTAATATACATTCTTACCTTATTGGGGTCCAGGCGATGTTAATCACAGTTTACACACTTTTCTTTTATCAAAATAATTTATAAAATGGCAAAATTATGGGAACTCAAATATCACTACTGAATCTTATTTAGTTGTTATAGAAAATATCACGTTTCAACTCACTTAAAACAAAAGTTATTTATCACAGAGTCATTAGTCAACATGCAAACGCCAGAAAATGATCAAATGATTTGACACAGCGCATGTGTGGATGGATTTGAATTCAACTAGTAGGTACTAGATGGCACCAGATGTATAAGCGTTCTTAAATAATATGTATCAGAGTTAATGTTACCAAGTTTGAGGTTAATTTTAATAAAGATTACTCACTTATATATATATAAAATCAATGTTAACTACAGTTAACAAAATTAAGAAGAGGGTTATGCCTAAAGTGAGCCACTGAGCCGACATCTCGTAAGATATAACATCAGACTGGTAATCTCGGGAGATGTGCAAGTCAATATCGCTCTAGCCATTAGATAAAGAGGCAAATAGGTATTGCTTCCTTACAATTTGGTGCTGTCTAAATGTAGGGATTTACAGAAATTAATTAATATGTTTTCGGTGTTGTTAAATATTTTCTGCTCTTAGGGAGAGCTGCAAGTCAATATCGCACAAGCCATCAGATAAAGCACTACATAAGTAATGTTTCTTTAAAATTTGATGTTCCCCTAAATGTAGGGATTTAGAGAAATTAATTAATATGTTTCAGGGATTTTTAATTAATTTCCGCCCCTCGGGAGATCTGCAAGTCAATATCGCACTAGCCATCAGATAAAGCAGCACATAGGTAATGTTTCCTTAAAATTTCTTTCTGTCTAAATGTAGGGATTTCGGGAAATTTATTAATATATCCTGGGATGTTAATTATTTTGCGCCCCTCGGGAGATCTGCAAGTCACCATCGTCCTAGCCGTCAGAGAAAGCGCCACATAGATAATGTTTTCTTAAAATTTGGTGCTGTCTGAATGTAGGGATTTAGAAAAATTAATTAATATGTTTCCGGGGTTGTTAATTATTTTCCGCCTCTTAGGAGATCTGCAAGTCAATATCGCACTAGACATCAGATAAAGCACCATATAGGTAATAATGTCTTAAATTTTTTTCTGTCTAAATTTAGGGATTTCGGAAAATTAATTAATATATTCCGGGGTTGTTAATTATTTTGCGCCCCTCGGGAGATCTGCAAGTCAGTATCGCTCTAACCATCAGATAAAGCGCCAGATAGAGAATGTTTCCTTAAATTTTGATGCTGTCTAAATGTAGGGATTTAGAAAAATTAATTAATATGTTTCAGGGGTTGTTAATTATTTTCCGCCCCTCGGGATATCTGCATGTCAATATCGTACTGGCCATCAGATAAAGCACCACATAGGTAATGTTTCCTTAAAATTTGGTGGTGTCTAAATGTAGAGATTTAGAGAAATTAATTAATATGTTTCCAGGATTGTTAATTATTTTCCGCTTCTCAGGAGATCTTCAAGTCAGTATCGCACTAGCCATCAAATAAAGCGCCACATAGATAATTTTCCTAAAATTTAATGCTGTCTAAGCGATTTAGAGAAGTTAATAAATATGTTTCCAGGGTTGTTAATTATTTTGCACAACTCGGGAGATCTGCAAGTTAATTTCGCACTAGCTATCAGATAAAGCACCACATAGGTAATGTTTCCTTAAAATTTGATGTTGTCTAAATGTAAATGGATTTAGAGAAATTAATTAATATATTTCCGGGGTTGTTAATTATTTTCCGCTCCTCGGGAGATCTGCAAGTCATTATCGCACTAGCCTCATCAGATAAAGGCTGGTCAAATAGGTGCTGTCTAAATGTAGGGATTCCGAGAAATTAATTAATATTTTTTTTTTGTTTTTTTTGTTATTTTCCGCCCCTTCAACATTTTAAAGTTATATAAATTGGATATCGTATAAATTAATTAACAAGCAGGCTTAGTGGTTACTAAAATATCATGTTGAATCAATCAAGAATTATTATTTCAAAAGTAAGACCCTTCCGCCGACGTTTATGGTTGTACGGAAGAATTCGGAAATATTAGCTGCCAAGTCTGGCTGCTGTTTTCACACTGGTTTAAAAATCGCACTTCTCAAAATGTACCGAACAGATTTGGCTTAAAGTAGAGAAGGCATTATCTTCACAAAATAAAAGCCATTTCTTTTTCAGTTCTTTATTATTCTTTGGAAATCTGGTAAGATAATATATATCGTTCCATCACTTGTATCGAGACAGTACTCGACACAGCATCTGGTAGGCATTGTACTCTAAAAAGAGTACAATAGGTTTAATTTAATATTCCAACCTTTTTGATTATGTAGATTATTTTTAAATTGAAATGAAAATATCAAATTGATCATCGTAATTTTAAGCGTGCTGTTTTTGGTTACGATTACATATTAAAAACCATTACTTAATGTTTATTTTAGCAGGAACAGAAATATTTAAACCTATTTTTATTTATGAAAGAACCATTGAGGCCTACTTACCTAGTTTTCAAAAAATTAGACTTATTATAATGTTGATGTAGTAAAACGAGCATGCACTAAAGTCTGTCTTATATGATATAGCTGTGTCACTTAAAACTTCTAGGTGTTTTCATTAAATGTAATAATAAAGTAATAAACATAAAATCAGTAAAATCGTAATTAAAAATCACACAACCTGCCACTATGAATACCACGAAAATCAACGGACAACTGTCTAGCGGTGACGTCAGTTTTACATTATCTGTCTCTTTCTAATATGCTTATATTGCTAAATGGGAATTAAATACTCCTTGTTAGTTTAATCTTCTTGGTAACCTACTCCTTTACCGAGGTCCGTAAAAGAGTTTACGGATATCCCTCACGGACCTCGAGTACCTACGTTAACTTGTAATGTCGGTAAAGAAGTGTTCTATACTACGATTGGGAGTGCAAATGACGCGCCAATATACTTTTGGTTAGATGACGATCTCGGATGCTATGACCAGGCAGGACTATTGCCTTTTTTACCCTAGTCATCGCTGTATACCTGGACCGACCTCGTGCAGGGCGGGTTAGCTTACTTTACGAACGGCCCCACTCACAAATGTGAGCGGTGCCGAAGATTTCAGCCAACCTCCCTGGGTCCTGGCTGATGAACCCTGCTGGCTAGGGCCTCTTCTGGCGCTCTTCTGTCTCTGTCTTTTTTCTTCGCCAGCTTGTCACCCCCGGGGGTAGTCATGGTAGTCTGTCAGGGACTGTGCGGATATTTTGTGACTTGGGATTGACTGCCGGTATACAAAAATGTCAATTGACATATTGTCATCCGGATCATCGGAGTGGTTAGGATGAACTATGTAGTTCAAGGAAGTGCAGGCCTAAGTGCTTCTTTAGCACTTTTGTCCTGCACGGAGCTGGGGGACAACAGGCATTAGTCGGTATACTGTTTGATTCCTGCAAGGTTTGTGGGTAGGTGGTTATTGGTATGTCGTGTCTCTTCTGTGATTGGTCCATCTGAAAGGGAAGGATTAGTTATACTCACCCGTTGTCCAATATCTGTACCTCGGCCTTTTGTGCCTCGGAGCGTCGTCCGGATCGTAGTTGGTTGCCTCCCTGATCAGCAGGTTCCTATTCTCCTCGGCTAAGGTGTACAGCTTCTTCGCTCTGTCCCGGATGATCTCGATGACTGATGTGTGCTCCAGGTCCCTGAAGATGTCCGAGTTTCGTACGTACCATGGCGCGTCTACCGCTGTCCTGATGGCTACGTTTTCCACGGCTTGGATCCTCTTGAGGTAGGTCCTCGCTTGGTATCTCCATGCTACGGATGCGTAGGTCAGCTGTGGCCTGATGAGTGTCCTGACTAGCAGAAGCTTGTTCCTCAGGTTGAGTCTGCTCCGGTTCCCTACCATCAGGTAGATGAGAGCCTTCGTTAGCTTCGCCTTCGCAACTATCGCTTCGGTGTTCTGTCTCCACGTTAGGCCTTTGTCCATGATTATGCCAAGGTACTTGACGGAATCGTGCCATTGGATATCCTCGCCAAACATGGAAACGTGTCCTGTGGGGGTTTCCTTGCGTCCTTTCCTGAAGAGAATCGTCTGGCTTTTCTCCGCGTTGACTGCGACTTTCCATCGGTTGCACCATTCTTCCATGAGGGAGGCTGCCTCTTGGAGTCGTCTGGTGGCACCTCCAACCGGAATCCGCTTCCATCTCACGATACGTGGACACGCTGTCTATAATCTTCACTCGCATCTGCCTTCCTTGGAGGTATGACCTAACTAGTTTGACGAGTGCAATGGGATATCCCATACTCATCATTTTAGCTAGTAGGCCATCGTGCCAGACCCTGTTGAAAGCCTTCGCAACGTCTAGGAGTAGTACTGCCGTGACCTGTCTTTGGTTGAAACCCTTTGTGACTTCTTCGGTGATCCTGAGCACTTGGAGTTCCGTACTATGTCCTGTCCTGTACGCGAACTGTTCATCCGGACTATAAGTTCCTACAGTCGGGTTTCAGCATTCATTGGCCTTTAAGGACAGGGGTACAACTTTTTAAAGGGGACACCGAAAATAAACAAACATATAAGGGAAAATTATCTCATATAAATCTTACTAACGAACAAAAAATACTTATTTAAAAAAAAAAAAAAACAAGTTAGATTCGAACCCTGGACCTACCGCTAGCAAGATCTTCGTCTATCGAGCATGACAACGTTCCAAAAGGATTATACTTTAAAATGTCATGTAACTGGCTGCCCTGCGGCTATCTTAAAACGGCCAATAAAATTGTAAAATACTGCCATTTCCTATGACTGTAAGGAATGCTTATATGCATCCGGGATGATCTGGAGCTCTTCTGTTTCTTCTTCTAGTGTTCTGAGGATGACCCGCTCAGCTACCTTGTTGACAGCTGGGAGCAGGCTGATCGGTCTGTAAGAGGAGGGAAAAATTAGTTCCTTACCTGGTTTCGGGATGACTATGACGTCGGCCTTCTTCCACCTGGAGGGAAAGTATCTTAGCCTCAAGATCCCGTTGATGATGTTCACCAGGGCTGCTACTACGTTCCTGGGTAGCTTCTTGGCTTCTTGAGGGCTATGTTTCCTATCTTGTCACATCTGGGAGTTTTCCTCGGTTTTAGGCTCCTTAGGATTTCCTTGACTTCCTCTGGAATGGTCGGTCGGATGTGATCCTCGTCGCAAATGACATGTCAGTTTACCAATTTCTATAGTACTACTACTGGGAAGTAAAACATCTAATAAACGAATAGTGTCACAAATTGTAGTCTGTTATTTATTACTAAAATTTATAATTTTGGTGATTTATTTTATAAACTGACGATTTTAACTTTGCCAGTTGGCAACAATATTTTTATGACCTGGCAACACTGATGTTTCTGGTTTCTGGAAACGTCGAGAGGGAACGGTGTGAACTGTGAAGCGTGGTCCGTGGCGTAGAGAACCCCTTCGTTTCTTGTCCGTGGTGAAACTAGCGTGGTGTCGGCATTTTTATTATTTGTGTGAAGTCTACCTATTAGCTAATTTAGCAAGGTGAAAATTAATTTGTATTATTAAATATAACGAAAAGTTGATATATAATATAGCTTATTACACTGTTATATTAAAATAACCATGTGCTTTTAATTCATAATTTAAATTCGAAAAGTTAGTTTCAGTTTTTGATTAATGTTAATACAATGTATTTACACTTTTTTGTACTTTTGCACCTATATAACATCAAAATTAATAACTAGTCATCCTTGCATTTTTTATTTTAACATAAGTCGAATGTATACGTCATTTTGTAATGTTTGTAATTTAACTAACGATATATCCCTCTTATTTATTTATTGGTTTTTAGATGTACCGATTACCTACAACTATCCGTTCTGTGGCCTTGTGCAAGGTCCAATCAATCGGACAGGTGCAAAGATGGTATGCAAAGGATGTTAGATTTGGTCCAGAAGTTCGAGCTCTCATGCTTCAAGGGGTTGACATTCTTGCTGATGCTGTAGCCGTTACGATGGGTCCAAAGGTTGTTAATTTATATAATATATATAGATGTATATTTCCGTGTATAAAATCAAAAATGATACATTCAACAATGCTACCATTCCAAGTGATATTTTCAGACCTGTTTTAAGTCTAAAACATTTGTTTTTTTTTCCTTTCCCCACAGTTGGTCTGGGGCAAGAAAAATTTGTCAAAAAATGGTAGAATAAAATTTGTACAAATTTGGTTCTCCCATTCTTAATGAATATATTATTGCTATTCGGATCGCTACATTTTACTGACATTTCAATCACTAAATCTGATAAGTATAATGAAATAGATTATTTGAATTCCAACATCTTTTTTCGATTCATGTTCATATTTTACATCGGAGTAAAATTTTATTATCAAAATTGTGTAGTTTAAATGCATTTGTTTGCTTCTTATTATAGAAAGTGATCCATTATATGTTGACAATGAGCTAATTTTTCTAAGGGCTCAGAATATGTTAAAAATGATCCATATATCTTTTAAATGCAGTGATTATTTAAAAATCCTAAAATTTCGACTCCCTGATCTAATAATATGATACTTAATAAAAATATGATATGCATTTTTGTATTTTATATAATGCACTATTTGTTATTGTTATATCTTACAATTTGGGAGTTCAGAAAACTTCTATCCTACAATTGTAGTAATTTAAATTATGTTCCATCTCCAAATAAAAAATTATCGAACAATTAAAATACAATGATTATTCTTGTATTTCTAAAAGCAAAATAGTATTTTATTGTAACTTTCATTAATGAATTTCTTTATTTTCTTAGGAATGTAGGTTAAAAAAAAAATAATGTAGGTTATTGTCATACTTAGGGAATTTTGATGTTATAATGTAAATAACAGATGCGGACGGGCAGAAATATAAGTTTTCCTTATAAAATGTTCTATTTATAATGAAACGGTACCTTACCTTGTAAACTTCTTAGTGGTTTATTTGAAGAGGGTTGGAGGTCGCAGTAAGGTGCAGATATAAAATAATTCCATCTAACACTAGCAATTTAATTGTTTATTTTTTAAAGACAGCTGAACATTCTAAGGAGCATACCAACATTGTAAAATTGTCAGTAATAGTAGATGTCGATTGGTTTGCCCTTACAAAGACTGTGTAGAGGCAGGGGCGGAGATAGTAGAAAAAACACTATAATTGTATTTATTCACTATTATCTGCAATATGATAATGATAACAATGTATCATTAAAGTCCTTTCTAAGTGGGATAGAATTAAATGACGCTTTGTGTCTGAAATTATCCATTTGTACGTAGAAAAAGATCATTCAGTGTTTACAGATGTGGCGGCATATCAAAATATTGCATATTTATGTAGAGGTGATTCGTGAATTCCTGGGACAGCAAAACCCCCCTTCTTTGCGTACAAGTTTTACTAGGCCTGAAAGTGTACGGAGGCCTGGATTTACCTCTAAAACATTTTCTAATTTTTCTTTTATACACTCAGATTCCCCTGTTAGCGATGAAATGTATTGCCGCAAATTGTATAACACATTCATTTCATCCGATAGGGAAAACTTATCTGTCTGGGGATTCCACTCCAATTGCCATATTGCAAGGGGAATCCGCAAAAGAAGTTGTGAATTTTTTCAGTTGGATCCATGACGGCCTTCTGAGCATTGGCGATTGCTACAGCCTGATCGAAATCCAACAGTAGAAGCACCTATTTTACCTTGTCCAAATGATAATAAAACTAATAATGTTTATTTATTTCTAAAATAAGATAGATAATATAATAGATTGGACACTTACTCCATTAGTGAGTGCTGGGACTTCGTTTAGCGCCCTCATACGGTTGGGAAACAAGTAGAAAACACAGAAAAATATTCGTGTATTCTCGTATGTATTCTTTCCATTTAAATTGTAAATGACTTCATTAAAGTGCGGGGTCAATACACCCCAATTCACTTTTTTAATCAGTTTTGATTAATTAACGCTATTTTTATGTATTTTGTTTTATGATGAATTTAAAATAGCAATTACTAAAATTAAAGTAATTGATTGGTTTTTCCATGGCTTTAATGTGTAGGTAAAATCCTATTCTAAAATCAGGTGAATTTATCAATTACTTTAATTTTAATACATAGTTAATATTTTAAATTCAACTTAAAACAATAAACAAAATATCAATTAGCATAAAAACCAACTAACAAAATGAGTTTAGGTGTAATGACTGCACACAATTTTAAAGGAAAAAAAAAAGAGCAAGTTATTCGTTCTCAAATTAGCAAAGTAGGTAAATCCCTGAAATCTAGAACTGGTGAGAAACGGGCTCCTATGGCATAGTCAAAATCACTTTTGTAAAATGGATCCTAAACTGCATGTTACGCTTAATATGTCCACTTTACAATCCCCATACCAGCTTCCTGTGCTGTTACTTCCTGTGAGCATTGAGATTACAAAACGTGATGCAGTCAGTCTGCTTTTTATTGCTATTTGTAATTGATTATAAGGAATATTAAAAAAATTTGTAAAATTTAAAACATTTCATTTCTTTTATCATAAACAGGTCAATCCCATGTGATATGTTCATATTGAAAATGAAAAGATATCTATTTCTCACAAAATTCTTTATTGATGCTAACAGTTTCATGAATAAAACTTTGTTTCACGTCATCAGACAACAAGAATTTTAATCGTAAAGACTTCAGCAGGGCTTGTCAAGGCTAGTGTTTCTAAGAGACATTGTCATAAGAATAAAAATATATATTGATTTTAATTAATATAAGTGCTTTAGTATTTGGGCAAAATTTTCATTTTTGTACTAAAATTATTTTAAAAAACAGTAAATACTAATCACAACACTACACGATAAAATTACAACCAAATGTTTGTTTTGTTGTTTTGTGTGAACGCACCGATATTTACAAAATACACACTTTACATTATAAGTATAAAAGTAATGACTACGACATGCTGAATTTGATTTCATACCTTTTTGGAATCGTGTAGGTTTAGAAAACGTTAGAGGCACCCAAGAACATAGGGAGAGAGTGCCATACTGTAACTAAAATATTTTTTGATTTTGCAAATTCTTTTAAACTTAATAAATTTGGTTTGTTAACCTTCATAAATCTCAAACAAAATTCTCATACGCTGATTTAAACCTTAAAGGACAAATGATACGTTATAGCAACATATAAATACGCAATATTCTTATGATATTTAACTTAAATATTTCAAATTAAATACTTTTACAAACCACAAACACGATATAAATAATTACCTACCACAACACATGTAATTATTAATTGAATTTATAAAAAGCACAATTTTTCTAAAATTGCTTTTTCTTTGAACAAGTCTTGTTAATAGGAAGGGCTTTCGGTCATTTAAATAAATAACAATTTAACAATATTTATTTTTCTTACGTTTCGGTTTATTACAACCATCGTCAGAAAACTACAATTAATTACCCACAAATTATAAGCTTATGTTATATTATGTACTTACAATATGGATTATCTTGGCATTTTTTGGTACTAGTTTACATTTTATAACTATTGTAGATGAGTGTTTATATGTGACTGAATCTTTTCTGGCTTGTGGTGCAGTTCGTTTATGTTAACTGTGAAGAGGTGTGACATATGTGTGTATTATTAGATATGGTATTTTTCTTACATTGGTGGTGTGAATTATTAGGATTAAACAATTTATTTTATGTGTGGACTTGATGGAAAGATGGAAAAAAACATGTTAGTTTTTATTTTTATAAGTGTATTACATATTATCCCCTTTATATTTAACTTAATAAGCTGAAATATGTTTCGCTTAAATTCTCAATATCTGTACGGTTGTTAATTGCATTATGTCCTTTAATTTGGAGCATTTCATATATTGTTCTTCGGTGGTAGTTTGGTTCTCTTTCTAGTATGTTTATATTGTTAAAGTCAAAACTATTGTTGTAGTCTAATGCATGTTTCGTAAGCGCCGTAGAATTTGGACTCGCTGTTTTTATACTGTATTTATGTGTGTATAATCTTTTGTGTAAGTATTGTTTAGATTGGCCTATATATGTGCTGCGAGTTATTGCAGTCTATTTTGTAAACGGTATTCGTTTCATTTTTTAGTTGTAATTTAGGGTTAAGTTTTGTGAAGAATTTTTTTTGTCGACCATAGTTTTGAGTAACAATATAAACATACTAGAAAGAACCAAACTACCAACGAAGAACAATACATGAAATGCTACAAATTAAAAGACATAGTAACGCAATTAACAACCATACAGATATTGAGAATTTAAGTGAAACATATTTCAGCCTATTAAGTTAAATATAAAGAGGATAATATGTAATACACTTATAAAAATAAAAAATTTTTTACATCTTTCCATCAAGTCCACACATAATGACATAATCACTAGTAAAAAAACTGGTGATTTTCTTCTATATAAACAATTAATAGTTATTAAAAATAAAAATACAAGTAAAGAACATTCCAAAAAAACCAAAATCAAGAATTAGAATTATAGTGTACAAAAAAACATTTGTGTAGAAACAAATTTTAAAAAACATATCCTTTAACCAGCGCTGAAGAAGAATTTTTCCATAAAAAGGGGATTAACAAATAGATTAATTCGTATATAATTTTATATTACAAAAATATAGACATACTATATTGCTAACGATAAATCCTCAAGTATAATAGCCCCCACTTACTTTAAATGTTGTCCTACTAAAACATGCATTTACTATGTATGTGTTAATTGCTCAAATGTTTTTCACAAAAGCTGTATTTTTCGTAACAAGAACAAATATAAAATAGTGGAAGGTAACAAAATAATCTGCTGCAAAGGTGTAAATGATTTTTCTTTCAGATGATGAAAAGAGTTTACTAAAACAGACTATAAGTGATTTAACAGAGGATACAGAACAGAAAAATAAATACATAAAAAAGTTAAAAACTGATAAGGAAGTAATTATGAATGAAGCTATAAAACTAGATCTTAATAATTTGATAGGAAAGCAGTACATTATGATAGCTGAACTGAAAAAAACAAATTAGTGAACTCACACAACACATAAATTTTTCAAGTAATAGATCTTTTAATACAGTTGCCAGTCAAACAACTAAACAAGCTACAATAACAACTGGTGTCCAAACAATACCTAAGTGTAATAAATGACGTCTCAACCTCTATGGATACGGATACAGATAAAGATAATAATAATAAAATAAAAATAATCAACAATGTTCAAATAAATAAAAATAACAGTTTACATTTAAATAAAATAAATAAAATAACTACAAAAAATGTTTCTAACATCAAAAAATCCTAAAAAATTACTAATACCAGCAGATTATTTTGGTCGTAATGTAAATAAAATAACAAGCAAAAAAATTGGGAAATGCTAATTACCAAATTGAGTCCATTATTAAACCAGGAGCAACGTGTAAGCAAGTAATCGATAATATGGAGGTGCTGACAAGAACTTATTCACATCAAGACCATGTCATTATACTAGCAGGATCTAATAATTTTTCTCAAGAAGAGGTATCCACTTTTCAGAGATATTTCTAATAGTATTAAAAAAATGCTTTGGATTGAATAGTAGCAACAGTTCCTCTTAGTAAAAACCATAAGTGGAATAGATTTATTATAAAATTTAATAAAAAAATTAGGTGAGTTTGTTACTAAATTGAACAATTACGTTCCTGGCACAATCAGTCTGTTAAAAGTAAATAAATGTATGACAAAATATTTAAATAAAAATGATATTTGTGATGAAATAATAAAAACAATAAATAGTAAACCAACACAAAAAATTTTATATTTATAAACGCCTATCAGAAACATAGTAACCTACTAGATGATGGGACACCAGAAGTTGTAAATGAAGATTTGGAAGGGTCACCAATTAGCAATAATAATAACAGCATCAGTAAATTATTAGATGATGGTATAGTAGATGGAAGCAAAGTAATGGAAGAGTCACCTATTAGTGGTAATAAAAAATAATGTAAATAACCTAGAATCTAATAGGGAAAGTGACAGAAATTTAAACAGTCAATTTAATTCGGTGAATAGTGACATGAAGGAGGCTTTTTTATACCCAAAATTCTCGCAGATATCATTACTGATATAAACTACAAAAATATACTGATCATAATACATCAAAACATTTCAGTGCTTGTCTAATAAAATTTTAAACTTGGACAATATTCTTAGTAATAAGTATAACTGTGATATTCTCCTACTTGCAGAGCATTGGCAGAATAAGGACCAGAGAAATATTATAAAGTTAAACAATTTTGTTGTAATCAATTCTTTCTCTCGTGAAACCATGAGGCATGGTGGTGTTGCTCTTTACATGAACAAACAGTTACCCTCAAATTTTGTCACATCCTGTGAATGAGTTTTGTGAAGAACGTATTATGGAATATTGCTGTGTAGAATTTGTTTATTATAAAACTTTTAATCGTAATTATAGGCCTCCCTCTGGGGGATTTCAATGTATTTTTGAATTTATGTTATGGTCTACTGAACAAACTATAGTACTAAAAAGTCCATAATTATTGGTGGTGATTTTAACATAAACTTTTTTAAGCCACAATACGAATTTTTCACTTTTTGAAAATCTGCTCTGCTGTTTTGATATCCATATTACTGTTAACTTCCCACCTAGAGTAACTTCCTTTTCTAGCATGTATTTAGACAATTTTCTTATCTCCTCATGTATTATTAATTTTAGAGTTTGTGTTGACTTACATTTATCTGACTATTTTTCTCAAATACTGTCCATTGAAGAAGAAAAAAGTAGAAAAGTAAATAAATATGTATACTGCAGGAATTTTAATACTTCAAACACTATACTGTTTCATGACTTTTGAATGAGAAATGGCAGGATGTTCTCATCCACTGTCCTAATATTGCCTGGATAATTTTTACAAAATAATTTTATATTATTTTGAATTAAGTTTTCCTATAAAACGTTTCAGTATTAACAACAAAAAACTGAATAAAAGCAAATATATTTCACCTGAATTAATTCAATTGAGGAATTATGTAACCTTATATACCTACCGATCTTTCTAAAATGAATAGAAACTACAAGGATCTCAGTGTTTACTTAAATAAATTATATTGTAACAAATTAGAAGCAGCCAAACAGGCATATCATGACCAGGAAATCTGTAATTCAGACAGGGTTGATAAAAATCATGATTTAAAAAAATCAAAAATCACGATTTAAAAAAAATCAAAAAATTATGCTTTTTTTGATTTTTATTTATTTTTTTTACATAAACATCCTAATAATTGACATTAACAATGTATTTAGTACTTATATTAACAAAGATAGTTTTTGTTTAAACTTACAAATAGAATAAATGGTGTACCTTGTATCTATAATTGTAAAATAAGCAAGAACATACATGAAAATTCCTGTCAGAACTTGAAAATTCGCCTGTCTTTATAATGCGCGGGGATGATGCGAATTGCCATTATTTGCTAATCTGCCTCGTATAGTGTTTGAAAAACCGGTACTTTTTAGTACCGGTTTAAAACCGGAGAATTTTAGAAAAAACCGGTAAAAACCTGAAAACCGGTGTTTTTCTAAAAATGCTTAAAAAAATGGAAGCAGTTTGAAAAAAAAATTAAATATAAGAAATAATACACTTCCACATTTCATGGTATTATGCCGATCAAATGCAATATACCCTTTTGCGAAGAGCATAATAAATATCATTCTTACTTGTGAATTTAAACTACAAATGCAAGTGAGTACAACTACGCATATTTGCATTTACCGAAGCATAGACATGTACATGTTTACAGTATCATATATGATATATAAATTATAAAACTTACACTTGTTATATTATTAACATTTATAAGAAGGTACTAGATAGATTTGACTAGATTGGAAATGAGAAACTATGAAACTAAATAAAAGGAAAATTATTCTCCCCCGGTCGAATGTCAACGAAGATTCTGTATTTCTGTAATTATTATAGAATAATTTTGTATACCAACATATAGGGGCGCGATTTCATCAATTGTGACAAACCATTTGAGGTGAAAGAGGAAATAATTAGTAATCAATGTTTGCATTCATGAAATATAAATACAAACACTATTTTCAGTTCTCTGGTCTGTTGCAGATTTGCTTTTACCGGTTTTATTGAAAAGTACTGGTTCTTTTCGATATTTTCCAAAAACCTGTATTTTCTCTGGTTTTTGGAAACACTAGCCTCGTAACGCATAACGAGTGAGAAAGCGAGTCTGAGTGGTTATATTTATAGTATTTAAATATTAAATAATTTTTTTAACATGTCCTCTAATAGAAATGGAAGGGAAAAAAATCCTATTTGGCAATATTTTATTGAAAAATCAAGTAAGCTTGATGAAAAAAGTGGTAGTAGAGCTACATGTAAAAAGTGTAATGTAGAAATGCAAGGGCTTGTGGACCGACTGAAAGTCCACTGGAAAAAATGTGCTTCGCGTAATGTAGAAAGTGTAGAAACAAATAATGAAGGTCCCTCTACTTCAGGAACAGTGTCCAATGTAAGTATAGTGTTATTTTATTTATAATTATAACTTTTAGTAAGACAAAATATCAAAGAGAACCCCTTTTTTTAATTTACTTATTTAACGTCGGTCTATTTCTACGACCTGGAATGGGTTGGAACCTTTGATGCGAAGCATCAACACTGTACACTGCACTCAACGCGCGTTTCGCCAACCAAGTTGGCATCATCTGGAGATGGATAAAACTGTTTTTAATCATCACCAGATGATGCCAACTTAGTTGGCGAAACGCGCGTCGAGTGCAGTGTATAGTATTTTGGTGTTTTGTGGAAAACTACGTCAGTGTTAGATTCATATTTAGCGTTAAAATGATCTAGTGCATTTTCTAGATTTCTAGTAACTTTCCCTGTGCAAATGTGACTTTCATTCACTCCTAGTTTTAAGAACAAAGTATAGTATCTATGCCTGTCTGTGTGTAGCTGGATTTAAACAACATAACAATCTTGTTTTTTATTACAGATACAATTGAACACATTACAACAAGATGCAGAGGAAGATAGTGCCCCACAGCCGCTCTTATCTTCTACGCCATTAAGTAAAAAAGAAAAGTGCCTGACTCCAGTTCTGGATCTTTATCATCTTTTGTTGTACGTACGACCAAGTCTAATAAAGAAGAAATAGATAAACAAATTGCTAGAGCTCTTTATGCGACAAACAGCAGTTTCATGTGTATTGAACAACCTGAAGTAAAAAAGGCAATAACGCTTTTACGTCCTGGATATGTACCACCATCTCGACATGATGTGTCCAACAGACTGCTCGATGAAGTGTATAACGAGGAAAAAGTAAATGTTTTAAAGATTTATCAGGAAGTTCAGTTTGTCTGTCATTGGATGGATGGTCTAACATACACAATGAACCAATAATGTGTGCAACTGTAACTACGGAAAATGGGTCTTCCTTTTTTAGTAGACACGATAGACACATCTGGACATCCACATACATCTGTATATTTAACAGAACTTGCAACAAACTTAATTAAAACTCTAAACACTGACTATACCTGTACAGTAAGCAGTTTTGTGACGGATAATGCTGCCAATATGAATGCTATGAGAAACCAAATTAAAGAGTCAACAGAACTAAATGGTGTTACTTATTTTATTTATTTTATTGGTCACAAATTCAAGAAATGGTGATTGGACATATCAAATACAACAGTACATAAAATAATAAAAATGTATGATACAATTCACAGTGTAAAACAAAGAACACATAATGTGATATATATATATATATATATATATATATATATATATATATATATATATATATATATATATATATATATATGTATATATATGTATATATATATATATACATATATATATGTATATATATATATATATATATATATATATATATATATATATATATATATATATATGTATATATATATGTATATATATGCATATATATATGTATATACAGTATATGTCCACGGATGGGGTTTACAATAGGTGTAATGGTTGAAATTTTTAACTTTTCGAGAAAATGTTATTCTTTATAAAAGTTTTTGCTTGCCTAAAAAATAGTAATGACGTTGACAAAAAATTATATTTTATACGGGGTGATCAAAAATTACAAAAACTTAAAATTCCGTAAGAGTAAACTGGTTCTATTTTTATTTTGGAACAAAATGTGAAATAAAATAGTTGTTTCCTAATTATATGGT
>JANEYF010000423.1:0-251392 GCA_029963845.1 Rhamnusium bicolor
ACACATCCACATTCACACACACTGACAGACATCATTCGGAAAATAGTCAAAATAGATTCAGGAAGGTTCCAAACGTATATCAATCAAAATCTCGAGGTCGAAGAAATCACGATTACTATACTTCCTTATATTAGGTATAAGAAAGTAAAAAAGGAAATATTATCAGACGTACTTACTTACCAAATTTAAATTTTGAGCAATTTCTAAATGTATAAAATTTTTTGGTTTTCCGAAGTCGTTCTAAAATTTCTCGTTCCTTCAATTTGTCAGGGGTTTCAAAAACAGCTGGGCCGAATGGGCTTACTATGCTAGGTCAGAGCTGCCGAATCTTTACTACTTGTTATAGGAATTTTGTACTAATATTTCTTTTACCTTGAAATTAAAAGGTGTTAATTCTTAATTTTTTTTCTGTCATTGATTTTCTTCGAATCATGTCGGGGTCACCACTTTGTGGAGATTACCACAATGAATCAAACACAGCAGATTTAAAATATTTATTTGAGAATTGCGAGAATGTATTAGTTAAAAAAATAAAATTACTAGTTATTAAAATATCATTATAATAATAATTATTTCCCTGGCTATCATAAACATAGGAATAAAATAATTAACATAACTGTCAACGTTGACAATGATTAGTTGGTAATATTAACAATGCTAGGAAGTATCAACAATGCTACTAAGTATGCAAGTACGCCACAACCTGTTACCAGGTAGTTTGCTTATTTTTGAGCACGGAAAGCTAACATTTAATTTATTTTTTATACATAGGTATATAAAAGTCATTATATTTATATCCTTTAGTTCAAATAACTTATGACAAGTATTTGGTGATAATAGATGTTTGTACAATTTTGATTTTTCTTTTAAAAAAATTTAATTCAAAACTTTTTGTACATGAAATTTACCATTTTTAAAATCTGGAACTTTAACTAGACAGAGGTATCGTGAAGAGATTCTAATCCCCTTCACTAATCAACTTGATGCCAAAAAATGGTCTTTTAATTATTTCCAACAAGATTAGATGGAGCCCGAGCACATACGGCAGCAGCAACAGGAAACATTTTGTAAGACATTTTTCAAGATCATTTGATCAGTCTTAATGCTGTGCTGCACATAAATTTCATTTCGTCCAAGATCATGTGACATTACTCCATGCGAGTTCTTTTTATGGCCTTTTTTAAAAAGGTTCAATCGCTCAAGTTCCTATTCCTGACATTGACCATCTCCAAGTCAGAACTACAGAGATAATCGAGGGAAATCAACAATAATCCTATTATTCTGCAAAATCTTTTCAATTCCGTTAAAAAGAGGGTTCAGAAGAGTCTGATGTAAGGTGGTGGACATTTTTCGCACCTTTTGTAAAAATATTGTTGTATTTTTATTAAAAATAAATGTTCTGTTTTAATAAAATTTTATTAATTCGTGTAACGATGTAAGAAAAATAATAACCTAATATGAATATGATGCTTCGTGCTTCGTATGACACCCTAATAGAAATCAATCTAATTGTAAGACCTACGTTTTCATTTGCATGGGCAACTTGACGTCTCTTTTTGAACGTTCGTTATATTATTAAAATTTTAATACCCTGTTTATTTGGAATGTCTCTAATGTCCCTGTTTGAAGAATTGGTATGGAAAATAATAATACCTCCATTCCTGTACTCATTTTTACAAAATGATGAAGACATTCGTATAACCATGAATATTAATTATTGTATCAAGTTCAAACGTGGTAATGATAAACACAATGCTAATATTTTGTATATTTAGTTCTATGTCTAATTAATCTACTTTATTCTACAAACGCTGAATAGTTCATTGCAGCGATATAACAAGTATAAAAAAGACATAAAAATCACCGACATCATCTCGGACGGCAACTTTGTGATTTTTATATTTCTTATATATCCTCAACGAATCATACATTCTGATGTAGAATTGAAATTATATTAAGTTTTTTTCTTAATGTTGCTAGCATTACTGTATAGTTGCTAATCAATCAAACGTAACTTTGTTGACTTTTAATTACAATTTTTTTCAAGTAAACAAGACAACTTGTTAAAAATGAAATGATATACATTAAAATTTGCTTTAAGTTTAAAATTTGCATCAATAAAATAGTTAAAGAAATTCGTATGTCCAACATTGCAATTATCTGTTGTGTAGCCACTTACCTCTTTAAACATCTATCATTCTTAGGCTAAAAACACACGAGGCGGTGTTCGCCGAGTCGGCCGCAGAATCGGCGACGCTTTGTACTACACACACAAAGCGGTTTATCAGTCGGCGCAGAAAGCATCAAAATACAACGTTGTCAGTTTAGTTCTTGATGTTCTGTGAGTTCAGTACAATATTTTTGAAGATGTGCAAATTTGGCGAAGTACTATGTAACGCACGAACTGCTAGAAAAACGCCTATCGTGTGAATAGATCCATTATAAACAATAGAAGAATGCGTCGCTTGAAGTAATAAAAATGCCTCGTCACGTCAGTCGAACAACTGTACGCTCGATTTGAAGGTTGCTTGTATCGCCGTGTGTACAGCTCCATAAGTTTATATTACAGCATCTGCCCAGGCGGTAGACGAACCATATTTGTAGCAACGTAAGAGTCTTATAATATATACGTTGTAACAAACGCTTTTGAATACGAATAATAGGCTCATTATGTGTGCGCTTCGACTCTCCCCACTTTACGTCTCTCAGAATGAATGGCCAGGTCGGGGTTGGTTATCGAAGTGACCATCCTCACGTAAGTGACTAAAGTGAACTGAGTGTCTTCACTAAATGAATGCATACGCTATCTCTATCACCCCTTAGGCCATATTAAAAAGTAGCTGTTACAACGTGTATATTCATATACATACATAAATAAATAAACACCACAGAAATTAGACAACTCCCAAATCCAAAGCCGAAGCTGCACGGGCGAAGGTTACACTTATGGCAAACGCGGACACACAACCATTCCTATCGACGCGACGTTGTCAGTGCCGGTGGCGGGATTCGAACCCGCAGGACGATGGATATATTATCTAGGCACACTTTCCATCGCGTGCTCCACCGATCCGGATCAGTTTATCAACAATATATTTTCTCCTTGTACTTTCTTGAACGTTGATGGATCACACTCTATATTTTATGGTACGATGACGAACAATGTACATGTGTGTTATCAACGCTCTGACAATTTTATAGTAAATTCTAAGTTAATAGTATGTGATTTTTGTTCATATCGTTTCCATGTCAATTGTGCAAAACTGAAGGACTCTTGGTGCAAATTAATAAATGACTGAAAATTTGATGTGGTTTTGTGAAAAGTGCAAAGGTGATGTCAATAAAAAGTTAAAAGAACTCATAGAGGAAAACGAAATAGCAAATGTTTTAACACATGAAGTAAATAAACTCAGACATGATTTAGAAAATGCAAGTAAGCTAGAAAATTTACTTCAAAGTGTATATAATCTATTAAAACACAGATTGTGTGAATTAGATATAAATTATGGCCATTGTCGCAGTCTGTCGCAAAACTCTACAAAAAATAAAATAAACTCTACTAATTAACATGAAATGATGTTAAAACCTAGTTTTAGTGAAATAGTAAAAAAAAACAATTCAACAGTTCTTATAGTAGAGGCAAAAAACAGCAATAAGTGCGATATAAATGCTTTAAAGGATAACGTTAATCCTGTTGACCTAGGTCAGGGAATAACACAAATAAAAAGTACAAGAAATGGAAAAGACAATTTTAAAATTTTTTAAATAATGAGCATACGCAAACAATTAAAACAAATCTTGACCATTCCATCGAAAAAGATTTTACTATATCGATACCAGGAAAAAAGAATCCTAAAATTAAAATTTATAACTTACAAAAAAACTGACATATCAAATGAAGTACTACAAAATAATATAATTAAACGAAATATGTTTCACAAGGATGAAAAGTTTAAAATATTAGCTGGAATTAATTATGAAAGAAATTTCACCATAATAGCAGAAGCTACACCTGGTCTTTTCCATAAAATAATTTCGCAAGGATACCTATTTGTTGGTTCGTCAAAATGTTTCGTAAATGAATGTTTTAATGTCGTATGATGTTACAAGTGTTCATCCTATGGTCATATGGAAAGTCAGTGTAAAAGTGAAAAAACTATTTGTCCAATATGTTCTGAACAACACAAACTGAGAGATTGTCCACGATATTCTGTAAGCTGTATTAACTGCATAAAGAATAATTACAAGTTTAAAACAAAGAGCACTCTTCTAAGGATATAAGTTGTCAAATGTATTTAAAATAAATTGAATTAATAAAATCAAAAATAAATTACAGTGAAATGTAGCAACATGTAATCTAGATAAACATGCAGTCTTCATTTACAGTGGGTCATCATAATATGCAATGTATAAAAATAAACTTGATGAATTAGAAATATTTTTATCCTCTGAAAATGTGACTTAATTTGTATTATTGAAAGCTGGGTGTTATCAAATGAAATAAACTATGTAACAATTCCTGGATACAAAATTCTTAGTTCTTATTGTAGAGAACATTATATACATGGTGGAGATTTAATACTATCAAAAATATTCTGTTCTACAGTTAAAATTACAGATATTGTAAATTTAAGCGTTGATACAATTTTTGAATGTGGTGCTATAACATTATCAATTTCTGAAATTAATTATTGTATATTATGTATTTATAGAACACCAATTCTGATGTTAATTTATATTTGCAAAAACTTGAGGAAAGTTTAAATAATATCATTCATTAGTAACATATAAACAGTATAATTATTTGTGGTGATCTAAATAGAAATTACCTTTGTGAAAATAATGATACAGCTGTACTAAACGACCCTATTAATTCTTTTTATATGAAATCAGTTTTTAAAGAACCAACTAGGATATACCAAAATTCTGAAACTGCTGTAGATTATATACTAACAAATTGTAATAATAATATAAGTTACGCAAATATCATACATACTGGATTTTCAGATCACTCTACCCAAGAAATTATTTTTCCAATATCCACTACAGATTCAGTTCAACAAATTAAAATGAGATCATTTACAAAAAACTGAAATGAAATTTAAAAAAATTCCAGGCAAGATGTACTAAAGGAATAAACTGCTGAAAATAAATTAATATCATTTATAAATATTGTAAAAAATTATATTTGTTTTCCATTTCGCACCAAAAATATTAATACCAATAAGAACAAAAATTGGCTGACTTTAGGGCTACGAGTATCTTCTAAAAAATTAAAAGAACTTCATCACATCCTAAAAAGTAAAGCTGGGAATCGAATACGAATAATTCGAGTATTCGAATGTTCAAGTATTCGAATACGAATTATTCTAATGGGAAATTATTCGAATATTCGAATATTCGAATATATTCGAATACTCGAGTATTCGAATACTCGAATATTCGAATACTCGAATATATTCGGGTATTCGAATATTCGATACCATTTGAGTAAATTTGAATATTAAAATACATTATTAAATTATGTACGAATAGGTATGCAGTATGCATCCAATCAAAGTAGGTAGATAGTAGGTATAGGTAGGTGCCTATTCTAAAATCCAAATATATAAATAGACCACATTATTGGCACGTTTTACTCCCAGTCAAACTATTCCATCTGTTTCTCTCCTCGACCTTATTCTTACTGTACTAAGGCAGGGGTTAAAATTAAATTTTAAATTTTAGAAAACCTGTAAATATTTAACTACTGACTTCATGTATTTGTTTTACCTTCACAATCTGCGTCTTTTTTTAAAAACATTCTAATTTTAGAGCACTTATTTTTTTCGAAAAAAAAAAAGTTATGACAGAAGTATAATAAACTAGCTCTGTTTTCGTTTTATTTAAGTTTCAATAGTTAAATGTGAACAATAGCGCCTCAATCCTAAAATAAAATACTAACTAAATAATTCTGACCCTTAAAGCACATGTACAGGAGACATACTCTATTGTGGGTATGGGAAGCAAATCAAATTGCCTGCTTAGTGGATTACGTCACGACTATTATTGTGGTCTATCCAACCAAATAATCAAATAGAGTATTCACTATTCACTAGTATTCAGTGCTATACCTATTAATAATGAATATTCGAGGATTATTCGAATATTCGAATCATTCGGATAGGTATTCGAATAATTCGAATTATTCGAATATCTGAATACTCGAATAATTCGAATATCCGAATATTCGAATATCCGAATAATTCGAATACCTATTTGAATAATTCGAATAATCCGAATATTTGAATATCCGAATAGTTCGAATATTCGAATAATTTTTCGAACGAATATTCGAATACTAAAATCTGGAAAATTCCCAGCCTTACAAAAAAAGGAGTCTTGTAAATCTTGATTATTACAAAAGATATAAAAAAATATACTGCAATTTAGTTACACAAGAAAAAAAATTGCATTTTGATAAAATTATAAAAAACTCAGAAAATACGTATAAAACAGTGTGGAAAATAATAAATAATAATATAACTACTAATAATAATTTAAATAAAAATAAAGAAATAATTATAAATAATATTTTGCTTACAGATAACATGGAAATTGCAAACACTTACAACTCATAATTTATTAATTTACTAACATGTATCACCTCAAAAAATCAAAACAATAAAAAAAATGAAAACAATGTTCCTGTATTAAATGATACTATTTTGTTAAAAGAT
The DNA here is from genome assembly GCA_029963845.1 of Rhamnusium bicolor. Classification (NCBI taxonomy): domain Eukaryota; kingdom Metazoa; phylum Arthropoda; class Insecta; order Coleoptera; family Cerambycidae; genus Rhamnusium; species Rhamnusium bicolor. Next base: position 6,720 of record JANEYF010000423.1, read on the forward strand.
GTAACTATGTCTGAATTAATTGAAGCCATAAATAATTTAAAAAACTGATACTCAACTGGTCATGATAATATTTCAATTTCGATAATAAAAAAGTGTAAACATTTGTTAGCGATACCGTTATGTTATATTATAAATTCTTATTTTACACAAAGATCCTATCCAGATTTTTAAAAAATTTCAAAAGTTATTTGTTTGTTTAAAAAAAGGCGATCCTCACGATATATCAAACTATAGACCCATATCTTAATTATCAGTATTTTCAAAAATATTGAAAAAAATCATTTTCAATAAAATAGTCACAAAAAAAATATTTCCCCTATTCAGCATGGTTTTAGAAAAGACCATTCAACATCTACAGCTTTATTAAGTTTTTTAGACTATGTATATCACAACCTAGACATGGGGTACAAGGTCATTGCATTATTTGTGAATCTTTCAAAGGCATTTTATTGTATGGATCATGATATTCTCTTAAGTAAATTGGAATGTTATAGTCTACGCGGGCAATGCAACAGTCTTCTCAAATAGAAAACCATTGGTTGATTTTTTTTGGAGCAAAATCTACTGAACTTGACGTTAGTATAGGTGTACCACAAGGCAGTGTCTTGGAACCTCTACTATTTCTATTATACCTTAATGATATAGATCAACATATAAATGAATTTTACTGTGCATTTGCAGATAATATTATAATTGCAACAAGTAGAAAAAATTTAGATAATGTGCTACATAACCTAAACTCAAATTTGCTGTCAGTTTCGAACTACTTCATAAACAATAATTCAGTCATAAATAGAAAACAAACTTTTTTCATGCAGTTTCATCCTGTGAGTGCAAAGTACATTGCCAGTCTTCTTATATGGTTTGAAAATAAGTCAATTTAACAAGTGAAAGAATTTAAATTATTAAACATACATATTGATTTTTCTTTAAACTGGAAATCTCATATAAATAGTATTTGCAAAAAGTGTGCAGGCAACTGTTTTGCGATAAAGCGTCTCTCTCAAATTTCTAGCAGGGCTACCGTTAAAACATTTTACTTTGCCAACTTTGAAAGTCGTATTAGATATGGTGTAACTTTTTTGATATTCTAATTTAGCAAATCGTGTGTTTATATTGCAAAAAACAACTATACGTTATATATCTGGTTTAGGGTATTGAGCATCTTGTAGAGAAACATTTGTAAATCAGAGAATATTAACCCTTCCGTGTTTATACATTTTAGAGATTTTAACACTGGTAAAGAAAAATCCAAATAAATTTATTTTTCAAAACTTTCATCATGATTATGCTACACGGCATGGCTTTAATTTGCAATATCCAGCACATAGGCTTGAAATTTTACAAATCAAATCCCTATTATATGGGCTCAGTTTAGTATAATAAATTAAATGTAGACTTAAGAAACATTAATAATTTAAAAACATTTATTTCAACAGTAAGGAACTTTTTAGTGACTTGTGGTTTTTACTCTATAAATGAATATTTAAATTTTTATCAATGAATTTTATGTTAAATTTAATAATTTTTGTATGTGTGGATCATTATTTGATCTGTCCTATATCATTGTATATGATCGATTGGATTAATAAATTGCTATTCTATTCTCTTCTATTCTATTATATAACCATATTATAGTTCGATTTAATATCATTTTATTTATGGTTATGACTTTTAAATGAACATTATCGTTGTGCAAAGCATATTCTGTTTTTGAGCTATTTGTTAGTTCATCTTCATTCATTTTTTGATCGTCGTCGAAAATTTTAAAGTATGGCCTTTTTAGGTCAGGTGTATCAATTTTACAATTTTTGCTTAATTTCTTCTCAGCTACTGTTTGTACTTTTGTAGCACTTCCTTGCTCGTGCATTTTATTAATATATTTTTAAGTTCTGTTATATCCACTTGTAAGGATGCAGGATTATGACATAACCTCCATAGTTTTCTACTTTCTTGCTTCTCTTTGCATTTTATTACTACAACTTCTTCATTAGCAGCTGCCCTTGCATAACTATTAATTCCTCAATATTTTCTACCTTTGTACTGTTAGAAGTTACCTTATTAATTTTATTAGGTTCAACAGTTTTAAAAAATGCAATTTTATTCTTTATACTCCACATAGTGTACAAGGATATAGTATAGTTGTTACAGAACCATCCTAAACCTTTCAGTCTAAACAATAGCCTGCAAATTCGACGATGAAAGGTTACCGTCTGCCAGTCGGTAATCAAAGAGAACTTATTTATGAGTACCATACTTTTTCTCATTTGAAATTTTTGGTATGGCGGCCGGATACGGAGGGAGGGGACTTTTTTTTCGAATGGTTACCGATATTTGTCCGCATAGGTAGTTAGTATATGTACTCCACATACCGCAATTACGCTGGCAGACAATGACATTTCTTATTTAGAATTCTTATACACTGAAAATACTGCTCTCCGTAGATGACTCATCTACTATTTAATTATCTTTATTCAGAATTAAATCTTGTACTTTTATTCTTTTTATTTTCATTTAACTCGATCTTTTTTTTTGGTAAACTAAGGCAGACAATTTTTTAAACGCCGCAAATTACTCCTAATAGTATCGACTTTAAAATTTCAATAGACAATTGCATGTCGTGTTAACACAGAATTTGTGGATTTTCAAAGAGTAGCTGCTAATGGAGAAGTTGTGGTATTAAACCTAAAGAGAAAGAAGAAATCAGAAAAACTATGGAGGTTATGGCTCAATCCTGCATCCTAGAAGTAGATCTAAAAGAAGTTACAAATTTATTAATAAAATGCGAGAACAAGGAAGAGGTATGAAAATACAAACAGTAGCTCAGAAGAAATTAAGTAAAAATTATAATAATTATAATAATATAATATTGATACACCTGACCTAAAAAGGCCATACTTCAAAACGGATGAAGATGAACTAATAAATAGCTCAAAAACAGACTTTGTTTTTAAACAATGATATTGTTCATTTAAAAATCATAACCACAAAGAAAATGAAATTAAATGGAACTGTATGGTTATATTCTCGTAATAGAGTGTGATCCGTCAACGTTCAAGAAAGTGCAAGAATATATTATTGATAGATAAATTAGTCCGGCTTGATGAAGCACGCGATTGCAAATGTGACTTGATAATCTCATGCTTCGGCTATGAATTCGGGAGTTATCTAATTTCTGTGGTGTTTATTTATTTATATATGAAATATAGGAATATACACGTTGTAGCAACTACTTTTGAATATTGCGACAGAGATAGCGCATACATTTAGTCTTCTTAGCACAAACAGCCTTGAAATTCAGTGGAGGGACTCAGTTCACTTTACTAATTGGATCACACTGTAGCTTTTGTCTTAACTTATACTGGTCTTTTAGTGCAAGCTGGTGCGTTGTCGACGATGGGAAATGGAAAAGTCAACTCGTTTAAGAAAAAAGTTTCCGCTTCCGCGGATTCTAGGTTGTGCATTATATTATATCAAAGTCGTCCCGATATGAGTAAATTGGTGAGTACTGTGAACGTATTTGGTGGACAGCTGTTAGAAGAAGAGATGTAGTTTTTCGAAAACTACAAAATTTACCAGTGAATTGCAGTTTTAAGTATATATTTATTTGCTATCACCACCAAGTTTCGGCTTTTGCAGAGTTGCCAGCAATAAGCCAGTCAATTAAATTGCATTTTCTGAGAGCTTTCTTTTTTACTCGTATATCAGTAGATGTTTACGAAAATAGGATCGGTGTGTGCTGATATCTCAGTCAATCCAGTGAGATATGTGAGACAGAATGAGTACCGATATACCGTTCAATTTTCGTAAAACCCTATTGTTAACAAATGTTCTACTCTGCTTATAAATAAAAGTTGAGAAGCTCAATCCGTTTCCCGAAAAATTACATTAATTACTTCCTCACCCCTCAAAGTAAAGGACAGTATGTATGCGTGAAAAAAATTTTGAAAATGTTTATTGCATTTCTGGACGAATCTCGACGAATTATGACGATACACAAAATTTCAGACAGAAAAAATTTTCTGTCTGTGTGGTTCGCGATAGCAGCTACAATTTTTGAGATAAAGCTTTCAAATTTGGTACACACATTCTAGAGGTCAAGGAAGAGATTGAGTTCGTTGATGAATAAAATCGGTCCCCTGGAACGGGGTCTATCGGGCCCCAACATTTCTATTTCTAACTTTACAAAAAATTTATTCGTGATGAAAGATTATAAATCAGATATATTATACAAACCCATTATAATACTGTGTTTAAATAAAACTATAAATTAAAATTTTTTGGCAACATCATAAAATTTGAATTTTGATTCATTTCTTAAAATTTGAAATGTCTAAAAAAATATTAATGACTAAAGCTGAAAATCGTGTCTGTGTATCATGGTCGTAGAGTACAGATGTACTTACTGTCGCTGACATTCATCTTGACCGCGAAACTCTCTCCAGTCCAGTCTATTATTAGCTTTCGAGTTATGTACACATTAAGTCACTTGGGCGTATTGCATATTGTTTTTGTGTTTCTATTTTATTTGTTTTACTGTATTGTTGATATTAATTTAATAATAAAGCATGGCAGACGTACGCAGGGGTAGAAAACTGCCATTTGCTGACAAAGTGAATAAATTCATAGGCAAATTCCCGGATTTATTCTATGATGGTGCTAAAATAATTTGTAAAGTGTGCGAGAAAGATTTGATGTGCTGGGATAAGCGTGACTGTGGACTTCACGTAAATAGTGTACACCATAAAAATAAAAAATGGCGTGCCTTCGACAACACAGTTTATGTTTGATTTACTATTAATGCTGATTGCCTGTGATGTTCCGCTGCACATACTCGATAAACAACCATTTCGAGAGTTCTGGAATAAATACAATGCCCAGGTGAAGTTACCAAGTCGCACAACGTTATGTAACTATCTACCAACTGTACACGTAGACATGGAAAATAAGATGAAATGTGAATTAAAAAATACACGGCTCTGGTTATCTATTGATGAGACAACAGATTGTAAAAAAATTCTATTTTAAATGTTATAGTACGAGTACTGGACCCCCATAAACCAACAGTTCCACTGTTACTAGCTAGCAAAAGACTAAGTCAGTGTACTAGCGAAACAATTACCAGGGTGGTGCTGGAGACGAAAAATTTGAACTATCAAAAAGTCAAGTGTTGTTTGTGACTGATGGCGCCGTGATAATGCGTTCGGTAGACCGTTCTGTGCAAGAACAAGGTTGTACGTTTATACATGTTACGTGTAAAGTGCATGCTTTACATCTTGTGGCAGAAACTATTCGAAAAGGTTTTCCAGAGGTGGATGCATTAATAGCAAGTACAAAAAAAGTGTTTCTTAAATCTCCTAAACATCTCCGTGCATTTCATAGCAAGTGTCCCGGTATTCCTGAACCACCACAGCCGATTCTTACACGTTGGTGAACATGGTTGCAGGCAGCTTTTTATTATGCTGAATATTTCCAACAAATAAAAGCTGTGATACTACAATTCAATTCAGATGAGGCTACAGCTATTAAGGAAAGCCAGACAAAATTCGAAGATATTTCCGTTTAAACAGCTTTAAAAAATATTGCGAAGAACTATAAACCATTACATGAAAGCATAAAGAAATTAGAAAACAGTGCGTTGTCGTTAGCGGAGTCACTGCAAATAGTGGACGAAGTAAATCTACTGCTACACGCTATAGGTGACGCAACAAATGAGCGCGTTAAAGAAAAGTTCGCAAGTGTGTGTGTTAAATAAAGACACCGGTTTTACCAAATTAAGACAAATATGTGATGGTGCAGCCCCAGATCCGTTAGGTGCGTTCAAAGGCTATTTTACGTATGCGTGTATTACATCAGTAGATGTCGAACGGTAGTTTTCAAAATATAAGAGTATGTTTTCACCAAAGCGAACATCACTCATGGAGACAACCATAGAAACATACCTGATGCTGCAACATGGCTACACATCTTCTCCGGTTTGTGATAAACAAGCTAGTTCATCAAACTAGTTAAGAGGGTAAGTTTTATATACATTGTTTTAATTGTAACAGTTTATTGTTTCTCGTATTAGTTAATTTCGCGTACGCCACTGTCCCACGGAACATTTTTGACAGCCCTATGATGATATTCCACCAATGTGACTTTTTGAAACGTTAAAAATTACTTTTATTACAAACTCCACCACACATCGAGTTTTACTACGGTGAGGAAGTTCTGATCCCCAAGTAATTGGCAGCGGTTTTTTTCTTTCTTCTGACAAATTAGTGCCAATTTGTAACTATAAAAAATGAGCACGAAAGTCATATACCCATGAATTTCTTCTGGAATACAATACTGCTTTTTTTGTATATGTTGCAGTAGCCGTACCGGAGAAAAGTGCCAAAATCCGTTTGAAATTTAATAAAATTGTTATAAGATAGTTTAATAATAATATTTTATAAAAATTTCATTTAATAAATAAATGTTTGTTAAAAAAATAAGTATATTCATGCTATTCTTGAAAATTAAGGCAATGATACAATTTTCCAGATTTTGCAATGACTTTACCCAGCAAACACTAAAAGGCGGGTCTTTACTGGGCCTTTATTCAGCCATCACTTCCAGTAAAGGCCCGGTAAAAGCCCAGTGAAGGCGGATACTTTGGTGTTGACTGGATACAAAAGTAAATTTCGTAAAGCGAGAAGGTTTTGGATATTCTTCAAAGGGCTGCCAGATCGTCAAACCAGGCAAATATTTTTTTTAACGCCGGAAATCACTCCCAGTAGTGTTTATTTTGATACAGAATTTAAAAAAAATTGCGTGTCGCGATTACACAGAATATGTAGATTTTCAAAAAGCCGCATGTAATCTCCGAACGCCGGGTGCCGAGCGTCAACCGTCGTTCGAGGTCGTTAACTTTCCACCAAACTGGATAGCTGTAGAAAAATTATCCTATCCTTACTTTTAGAAAATTCTATGGGCTTCAAAATTGTTCTCTTGAAGTTTTAGTATATTTCGCACCGTTTGCAAAATATTGGGCGAAATATTGACATCGAAGCTAAAAAAAAACCGCAAAATTAAAAGTTTTTCAATTTTTTTTGAAAACCTGTCACATTTGGTAAAAAAACCCAAGTTGTTTTTAATGTAGGGATCATTTTCTATTATTTCCACCAAAGTTAGTTTTTACAGTAATATTTAGTAAATTCAAAAATGTACAGAATTAAAATTTCAAAACTTATATAGGTAGGTCTTTTAATCAGCCTTATCATCATTATTTCTTATTTAGACTGAATAGAATAGTATCCTGTAGAAATCCTTTTTTAAGTTTCACCTTACTTAAAAAAAATTTTAAGAGATCTTCTTACGTTTGTTCTCAAAATTTGTGTTTGGAATGATGACATAATTTAAAAAAAATTCTCTACATAATATTTGTTGGTATCATAATAAAGGGATTTTATCCATAGTTAAATTTCACTAATTATTTCCCTCCTTACTTTTTTTGAGATTTACTTGTTTTTTTGAGAAAATAATAAAAAAAGTTCCTCATATTTTGCGTACTCTTTGATGGGCCATGTATATGTGTAATTGATATCAATATTGCATATTATGTTAGAAATACAGTTTATGTAATCAAAAATTAAAACAAAAACAAGTGGTTTTAAACGTTCTCCTTTATCATTGCGTTTTGTTTGAATGTATAATTGAATTATAAATATATTTATGTTGAAAATGTAATAATAGTTTTGCATTATTACTATTATTATAATAATAATTATTAGAAGAAAACTACATTTTCTAACTTAAAATTTGATATGTGAAATTATGAGGTGTTTATTTTGACATTGTCGTCTACTACGTGAACGTCAACTATCTGTTGTCAGATAATTTATATATTTTATTTACATACATACGTCGGTATTTTTATAGGCTATTAAACAAATTAATTTGAGTTTCGTTAAGATCTTTATTACCGCACTAGTGCAATTATGAATTCTTTATCGCACTGTTTTTGTTTCTAAAACAAGGAATGATATAAATTGAAGCAGAATTTATTTATTTGAACAATAATAACAACATTTAATTTTTTGTATAAATTACCATTGCAATACGTACATTTTGTTAAAGTTAAAAATAATTTGACTTATTTTAAATTTAACGTAAAATTTTTTGACATTTGTAACTTCAGTTTGTCATAATAAATTTTTGCCGACGAAGATAAAATATTGCACGATACACGTTCGATTATTATCCCAAGTAGCACAAGAAGTTGTAGTAGTTTGGACATCATGATGTTACTACAGTTGCTAGAAAGATGGACTGTTTGGTTGTAGTGGCTATTATAAAAACCGCATTATTAGGTTTTAAAGATGTAATGGTGGTCAAAATGAGGAATAATATTCTGGCATTCGAAACGTAACTGGAGCGAAATGATCACTAGCCTACATTGGCTTTCTTTTTGATTATTATGGCTGTTTTAATGCTAGCTACGAAATGATTTTTATGGCAAAAGTATAATCTGCAGTTTGGCTTTTTATGGAAATTATTTGGCTATAAAATCGTCTCAAATATTACTTATTCAAGTGTTATGTTTTAGTTTTAAAGGTTGTTGTCAAATAAAATGGACATCCATCATTCTTATAATATAATATACAGTTTTTGGTCAATGAACATGAACAAGAGGGTCAAATCTATTACCGCAGGCATTATTTCTGTAAACTTACATAAAATACTCATAGAAACAAAGAGGGCCCCTGAAATACTTATGTTTTAAGTACCTATAATTAAATTAATTCGAAATATATTAGTACTATACATTTGAAATTTCAAAGAGGCAATCGATGGTAGGGTTATCAAAACTGATTAAAATATCGAATTAGTAAATTAAAACGTTATTTTAGAGGTAAATTTAACAAAATATTGAAAATCAAGATAATGGCCGCCGTTCGGGTTGTTCTTGTTTGATAGAAAACATGGCGGCAACTTGGCATATATTTTCGGTAATGATGCCATAGAGAAATAAACCAGAATATGACTAAAATGGTACTAACAAACTTTTTTAGCCGAATCGAAAATTTAATTGTAATGTTGGCCAAAGAACAACCAGAAATTTGACGAGATTGGGTTAAAATGGTTAGCAAGTTTCCTCGCCAAAAAATGGCGAAACTATGGTCTATAAAAAAAACATAACCTCTCCGTTTGTTTATGACACAGACAGGAGGCACAGGCACGATGTATGGCATAACAACATACATTTCGTTTCTGAGATAACACCTATCTACTTATTTGAATTTCTACATTTATTTTATAATGGTTACTATTAACTTTACTGATATATGCAGAAGAGAAAATTGCTACTATTTTATCTGTGAATTCACTACCACTACATATTACATTGTCTGTGCATTTTGATTTCATCTTTATTTAATTGACTACTTCAAATACGTACATAAGAACTCCGTTCCTTGAGGGATTCAGGTATACGATTAAATTTCATGTTTCAGGAAGACCCCCCTCACAGAACGTATTCAACAAATATCGGTTTGAATGAATTACCTTCGAGGATTAATTATTATTCCAAGTCTTAGACGCTGTCTAAGGGAGAGGGCGGTCTGCACTGTCTACCAGCGATTACTTCTGTGCGTTTGGGGCCGGAGTAAGGCGCGCCTCGCGACGTTTTCTGACTCATGCGGGCGCCAACAGGATCAGATTGGCCAGTTGGAAATGCAAGTCGACGTTTTGAAGAACCTACGAAATTCAGAAAGCCAAAAACGGACTGAGGCTTTGAATGAATGTCAGCAACTGAAGAAAAAGCTTGATGTACTGCAATTGGAAAATGGTCAGTTGGGCGAGATATTACAAAACACACAAGAAGAACTTGAAAATACCCAGACGAATTTAAAATTAACAAAATCAGATTTGAAAAAAATGCTCAGAACAAATTAGAAGTGTTCAAGAACAGCTTAAAAGGAAGAAGTCAGAAAGAATCGATTTGCTCACCAAGGTGTCAACACAAAAACATGAGATAATTAAACAGAATTTTCCGATTAGAAGAGGAACTAAAAACTATTAAGAAAAATCTTCAGAACAGTGAATCAAGCTTTAGAACTAAACAAGAGGAATACAATGCCGTTCTTCATCATCTACAAAATGAAGTAGACCTAAACTTCTCTCTAAATGAACAGTTTTAAGTTTCAAATGATTTATGATTGGATACTCCGTTTTAACTAATTTAAACATATCTTGAGGAAAGCTTTTTTTATAATCTTTAAATCGATCTGCGTGAAATAACTGAGACACTGCTAAATGATTACTGAAGCCAAACCTGTTTTTGATCTCAGATGTAATTATATCACAAACTTCTAATGAAATTCTCCTTTTTGATTTTTCCGTTTTACATCTTTGGGCAGACTGCATGGATGTCTCCTCCAAATAGTTATTCAAAATTTTATTTCTGATGTCTTCAATTTTACTATTAAAAAGCCAATACACTTATTTACTGTTATGACATCGGTATTACATTTTTGTAATTGATTAAACAATATATCACAATGAGGCATAACTAAATGAAAAAAATTTAACCAGTAAAGAAAATGTTCATTTTGTAAGTAGTTTTTTAAACCAATAGCTTGGTTTAGAGTGTTGTTTTCTGATTCATTAACAATGATTTTTTCTAAACAATCTAATAATTCTGTTCGATAGGTATAAACAGTCTCTATGCACTTTGTATTAAAATTCCATCGTGTTGGAGCCGCTTTAGGTAGTCTCACCTTAACAACATTATCTAACACGGCTGTTCTTTTTGGCGATTTTCCAAAGAATGAAGAAAAGCTATGTAAAGTAGCAAAAAAAAAAAATTATGCTTTTATCCTGACTTGATGCTTTTTGTAAAATTAAATTTAGTTGATGAGCGTAACAATGAATAAAATTTGCTGAAGGATAACTTTTTTAAATTAAAAATACCTATTAACTTCTTTTTTCTTATCAAGAGATGTTTGCTTTATCGTCATATTAGGCTTTGGACGGCCACCACCTTTGAATTTCACTCGGTCTTCATAACCCAACTTATGTCCAACTTTCAGTTTTAAGATATTTTGTATAACACTCATATTTAATAGTAAACACCAAAAACACTGTTGTACTTACTTAATTTCACCACAAGTAGAGATTTACTAATAAAATGTTCACAAATAAAGACATTAAAAACAACGCTACAGAATTTACCGACCAACGCGTACGTAGTCAGCATTAAGACTGCTGACTGGTGAGTGGCGACTGCTCTACTAAACTTCGTGCGTTACCGTGTCAGGGTCGTCAAAGACATTGTCCCCGCCAGTGTTTTCTGTCTCTTTTGCTTTCTGACGATTCGCGCATAAGTCTATTTCACTTTATTCGTTGTAAATTCGGTCCGTAGTTAGCTTTGAGGACACGTTGTGGATTAACCCAAGATTTTTAAATTCTGTAAATGAATAATGTAATGATCTAGTTATTTGAATAGTATTGTGCATAGAATGAACTAGAAACTTTAATATATTTTTTTAAGAATATTAAAATATGTATATATATATATATATATATATATATATATATATATATATATATATATATATATATATATATATATATATATATATATATATATATATATATATATAATATCACATTTAGCAATATTATAAATTATTATAAAAGATTTAATAAATATAGTAGCATGCATACATTAAAAATGAACAATTTCAGAAAACAATTTTAATTTAGTTGTTAACATATGTGTAGAATAATTAAGTATTCATTGTTCATATAAAAATGTAGTTAGTTGTAAGGTATTTGCAAAGCCAAATTGGCCATAAAAATTAATGAAAAACAAATAAAAAACAAGAAAAAGGTGTCAAGTCGAAGTCCTGGATCTCCACTGGCAGAGCTGACGAGAGACCTATTGTGTATTTCCTGCCATCGAAAAGGTGTCACCAATGTAGTCCCATATAAAAATTTCACTTCAATTAACTCCAGTAGTATTAAAAGTTGCATAATTTCAGGGGGAAAGATTTCACCTATAAAAGAGACAATTGTTATAGTATAAACTTTTAAAAGGGGAAATTTATGAAAATCTAGTGTAGAGTCAATGTAATTGAACTTTATACAAAAGTTAAATAAGCAACAATCAATAAACAGGGGAAAATATTGTAAATTATCTTAAAACTTTCATAACGAAACATAAAAAAGTGCATGGTCTGTAAAAGTGAATATAAACTGAAATAAAACTTACCAAACAGGGGTGCAGTAATGTGTTTAGATCAATGCCATAATAATTTTTCCAATATTGGGGTTGAAACATAAACATTTCTTGATTTTTGTATGTGTGACAGCATAGTTGAACTATATTTTCATAAAAAACTAAACAGGAAATCCATTGATGTGCAAAGATATGCCATGAGGACAAAGGAGAAACTCAGTGCTTCGTATGTGAGTGGGGTAGTTCAAGACACAGTGAAAGTGTGGTAAAAGGGGTGAAACCAATTTCGACAGCCTACAAAATGTACAAACAAAAATATTAGTTTTGAGTAAAGATATGTTAACCTAGATATAAAAAGATTTGTTATCAGTAGTTATTTAGTTCTAGTTATATAAAAAGGAGTTTGTTTAAAATGATAGGGCACTCGTTAAGAAAAAGTTTTAAAATGAGATGTGAAAGATAAAAATTTTTATACTGAACGTAACACATGCAAATTTACAGAAAATTCTCAGGAAAGTATCAAGAAAAGAATACTGTTTTTAAAAAAAGCAACAAAAAAAGTAGTATAAAAGTTTTTATTTTCAAAATTAAAAATATTTGACATTAAAAAATAATTTGTGACAACTAGTCAATTTTGAAATTTGGTGATTTTACTATATACAAAATTAAAGTAAGCAGAGAAAACAATGGATAGTGGGTTGTTATTGATAAAGAAGGAGGAGAGTTTTTGAAATTTTGGAAGAGAAGTTTAAAAATATTTTGAGAATTTGTAATTTGATAAAACATACTGAAATTAAGGATAAAATAGTAAGAAAACAAGTTAATATATGATTTAATAGTATAAACAATTAATATAAAAGAGGTACTTACCCACCATTGTATGAAATCCAGTAGTAATATCAAAAAAAGTAATTCAGTCGTAACGTGCATCGGAAAAAAGGGGTCCCAGGTAATCAAAAAAAAAAAAAAACCAAATTATATTCACAAATAAGCACAATAAGAAGCAAACACAGAATCAGAAGCCATATTTCGAGGTTAATCACAGCATTCACAGCTGATAGCGGCACAGGTGCAGAGAATACAGAATTTGCAGAGCAGGGAGATTTTTCAAGAAAGCAACCGGTCAACCGTACGGTTAAATAAGGTAAAATCTCGAGATTTTAAAAATTTTGGTTGGGTAAATGTAAGTTAAAATTGTAAATATTTGTTAAAAATTTTAAAAAAAAACCTATATTAAAAACAACTCCTTTATTGTTTTCTGAAAGTGTTTAGTTTTTTTTTTATGTGTACTGATTTTGTGATTTTAAATTTTGAAATTATACTATAGAAAGAACCAAATTGAACCTGCATCCTGAGTGAGAGAAAAAGAAAATAAAAGTAAGTAAAACTTGTAAATTAAAATCTGAGCTAGTTTGGGTATACAAGGGCATAAATTTTAATAAACCACAAAATTTTCAATTTTTACAACATTTTAATAAAATAAATTCAAATTTTTTTTAAATTATATAAATAAATAAAAATACAACAATACAACAATCCTCATTATCACAATATAGTGGCGAACCAACGTGGGGCTCGACATAACAAAAATAGGCAACCTACGTACAAAACCTTATTATCACAACAAAGTAGCCAGCCCAAAGTGGGGCTAGAAAGGTATAATAGCTATTAATAAATAAATCAGTACACAAAAAGTTAAACATATAAAAGTACATGAAACTTAGGTCACAAGACAAAATGTCGACAAATAAAACAGAAGAAACAAGCCAACAACAATCGGGAGATGCTGAACAAAATCAAAGTATAATGGAAATGATGAGGAAGATGATGGAAGAAAACAAAGAAAGCGCAAAATTAATGGAAAAGAACAGGATAGAAAGAGATGAAAAATTAATGGAAACCATGGAAAAGAACAGGATGGAAAGTGAAAAGCTACTGAAAGAAAATCAGGAAGAAATTATAAAAAGAATAGATCGGATTCAAGAGACGATTAAGATGGAAATTACTGAGAATGTGAGGGAAATTTTTAGAAGTTTTCAGGAAAAGCATGAAGAAGAGATGATGATAAGTTGTGCACAGATAGCGGATAGGTTTGGAAAGACAGAAGAAAAAGTAGAGATAAAGGTAAACGAGGTAAGAGGTCAAATTAAGCAGTCAAATGTTAGGATTGCAAATTTAGAATATGAGAAAAAAGATATTAAACAACAAGTAAATTACCTAAATTTAAATATAAATAGCAAGGTAACAGGGGAAATAGAGAAAATTTTTGAAAATTTGACAAGGAAAACAGACAGACGTGTGACAACAATAATCAAAACTATGACAAACGGGTATGGATTCAAAATTATCAGGGGAACCAAAACCAAAGTTTTAGAGATCAGGGAGATAACAGGAACAATCAATACTAAAATCAAAATTATAAAACCGGAAAATCAGGGTAAACTCCGACCGGATTTTCAGTAATGGGAGGTGAGGCTGGCAAAACAATAAATTCTCTATCATATCAACATATGAGAGAATTTATAACAATGGAAAACGATCAAGGAAACGATTCAGGATTAATTTGTTCATTACCATGTATTCAGATAAAAATATTAAATTACAATTTAACAGCATTAATAGATACGGGGGCTGAAGTAAGCATTATAAATGAAAAGGTCATTCAAAAAGATTCTACTGAGTTTAATAAGCGGGTAATGAAAGCGATGAAGGTAAATTTGATTAATGTAACGGGTAAAAAGATTGCGGAATGTACAAAAGTATTACAAACTGATTTTTATATTGGAGAAATAAGAGTGAGTGGTGAGTTTATTGTTGTAAGTGGAATGAGTTACGATGCAATATTGGGGGGAAAATTTATTAACAGATATAAAAGCAAAGATTGATTTGAAAGAACGTCAAATAATGTTGGGGGGTACAAACGTACCATTTATAGGTGTTAAGGACAAAACGGGTCCAAATAATGTTTATAAGGAACAAACGAGTTCCATAATTGATAAAAATATCGCAAACGCGAATAAAGTAGGGGTAATAATTAATAGGGAACGAACGAGTTCCATAATTGATAAAAATATCGCAAACGCGAAAAGAGTAGGGGTAATAATTAATTGTGTGCACGAACACAAAGATGACGTTGAAGAATTAATGGAAAAATATAAATCGTTAATAAATTTTGAACCAAGATTAGTAAGTGGGTACATTCAAGAGATATTAAGATTTTTGAGATTGCTAGTGGATGGAAAGCATGGAAAATGGGATGAAGAATTGTCACGAGTAGAGGATTATTTAAATAATGTACAAAACACGGTAACGGAAATACCACCCGTGATTTTAATGTTTGGAACATTACCTGAACGCCCATGGAGGACAGATGAACAGGTAGACTTTCAAAAATTAAGGCAAAAGGCCATAAAAAAGAATTAAAAACAATGCGGAAAGATCTTTAAAAAGGGCAAACAAAAAATATAACTAAACGAGTAAAATTTAAAAAAAGGCGATATGGTTGTGGTAAAAAAGGTTACGAGTTTCAAATAAGAAAAATAAAATATGTGCGAAACTACAAACGCCATATGAAGGACCTTATCAGATTAATGAAGTTGTAAATGAAAATGTGTATGAGTTAAAATTTCTGGATTCAGATGCCATTAGAGGTAGATTTCATATAGAACTTTTATACCCATATTTATCATAAAATAAAATTGCTAATGTGAACTATTAAATTTTGAAAATTCACTTTATAAAATCAGTAAATTTAAAAAATTTGGGGGGAATTATATCACATTTAGCAATATTATAAATTATTATAAAAGATTTAATGAATATAGTAGCATGCATACATTAAAAATGAACAATTTCAGAAAACAATTTTAATTTAGTTGTTAACATATGTGTAGAATAATTAAGTATTCATTGTTCATATAAAAATGTAGTTAGTTGTAAGGTATTTGCAAAGCCAAATTGGCCATAAAAATTAATGAAAAACAAATAAAAAACAAGAAAAAGGTGTCAAGTCGAAGTCCTGGATCTCCACTGGCAGAGCTGACGAGAGACCTATTGTGTATTTCCTGCCATCGAAAAGGTGTCACCAATGTAGTCCCATATAAAAATTTCACTTCAATTAACTCCAGTAGTATTAAAAGTTGCATAATTTCAGGGGAAAGATTTCACCTATAAAAGAGACAATTGTTATAGTATAAACTTTTAAAAGGGGAAATTTATGAAAATCTAGTGTAGAGTCAATGTAATTGAACTTTATACAAAAGTTAAATAAGCAACAATCAATAAACAGGGGAAAATATTGTAAATTATCTTAAAACTTTCATAACGAAACATAAAAAGTGCATGGTCTGTAAAAGTGAATATAAACTGAAATAAAACTTACCAAACAGGGGTGCAGTAATGTGTTTAGATCAATGCCATAATAATTTTTCCAATATTGGGGTTGAAACATAAACATTTCTTGATTTTTGTATGTGTGACAGCATAGTTGAACTATATTTTCATAAAAAACTAAACAGGAAATCCATTGATGTGCAAAGATATGCCATGAGGACAAAGGAGAAACTCAGTGCTTCGTATGTGAGTGGGGTAGTTCAAGACACAGTGAAAGTGTGGTAAAAGGGGTGAAACCAATTTCGACAGCCTACAAAATGTACAAACAAAAATATTAGTTTTGAGTAAAGATATGTTAACCTAGATATAAAAAGATTTGTTATCAGTAGTTATTTAGTTCTAGTTATATAAAAAGGAGTTTGTTTAAAATGATAGGGCACTCGTTAAGAAAAAGTTTTAAAATGAGATGTGAAAGATAAAAATTTTTATACTGAACGTAACACATGCAAATTTACAGAAAATTCTCAGGAAAGTATCAAGAAAAGAATACTGTTTTTAAAAAAAGCAACAAAAAAGTAGTATAAAAGTTTTCATTTTCAAAATTAAAAATATTTGACATTAAAAAATAATTTGTGACAACTAGTCAATTTTGAAATTTGGTGATTTTACTATATACAAAATTAAAGTAAGCAGAGAAAACAATGGATAGTGGGTTGTTATTGATAAAGAAGGAGGAGAGTTTTTGAAATTTTGGAAGAGAAGTTTAAAAATATTTTGAGAATTTGTAATTTGATAAAACATACTGAAATTAAGGATAAAATAGTAAGAAAACAAGTTAATATATGATTTAATAGTATAAACAATTAATATAAAAGAGGTACTTACCCACCATTGTATGAAATCCAGTAGTAATATCAAAAAAGTAATTCAGTCGTAACGTGCATCGGAAAAAAGGGGTCCCAGGTAATCAAAAAAAGAAAAAACCAAATTATATTCACAAATAAGCACAATAAGAAGCAAACACAGAATCAGAAGCCATATTTCGAGGTTAATCACAGCATTCACAGCTGATAGCGGCACAGGTGCAGAGAATACAGAATTTGCAGAGCAGGGAGATTTTTCAAGAAAGCAACCGGTCAACCGTACGGTTAAATAAGGTAAAATCTCGAGATTTTAAAAATTTTGGTTGGGTAAATGTAAGTTAAAATTGTAAATATTTGTTAAAAATTTTAAAAAAAAACCTATATTAAAAACAACTCCTTTATTGTTTTCTGAAAGTGTTTAGTTTTTTTTTATGTGTACTGATTTTGTGATTTTAAATTTTGAAATTATACTATAGAAAGAACCAAATTGAACCTGCATCCTGAGTGAGAGAAAAAGAAAATAAAAGTAAGTAAAACTTGTAAATTAAAATCTGAGCTAGTTTGGGTATACAAGGGCATAAATTTTAATAAACCACAAAATTTTCAATTTTTACATTTTAATAAAATAAATTCAAATTTTTTTAAATTATATAAATAAATAAAAATACAACAATACAACAATCCTCATTATCACAATAATATATATAGATATAGATATATATATATATATATATATATATATATATATATATATATATATATATATATATATATATATATATATATATATATATATATATATATATATATATATATATCGTCGCCTTGGAGTTACAAGGTTGTATGTTACATTTTTGGCACTTTCTGACTTATTAGTATAACGAGGTAGTATGTAACAAACGCTACATTTTTCTATTTTCCACTAGATGGCAGTATTCATATTAATTGAGATGAGGTGCAAAACAAAGGTGTATGTATTTATGGCAGTTTCTCGTAGGTGTATGTTATACATACACCCTTGTGACATCAAAAAGAGTATATTATTGGTAACGCACAGTTGTATGTTTTAGCCTTAATGTTTTTGATCATAATATGGTGTGTGTTAGATATTATTTATTAAATAACATTATTGTTAAAATATGATAACTAACAATGCAAAGTGACACAAACTCTGTGAGAAACTCCCAAGCAAGCAGTATTTCGGACGAAAATGCCACTAGTAGTGCTGCTAGAAGAAGGTAAAAACATTTTACTAAGTTTAAGATTAGAGACAAGGTTTTATATACATTTTTAGCAAAAGAAACGTATTGAAACATGGTCCAAGTACTTCATGTGCGGCTATCGGTGTAAATGAAGATGAGGAAAATAATTGGAGCGGTTATGATTCCGAAAAGAACAAAGAATATTTACCAGAAAACGACATGTAAGAATTTTTAGTTTATGATTTGATTGTCTTGTTTTTTTTAGTATATTGTTTGATTATCTAATTTATTATCTTATAACCAGAGAGAAAGTTTTTTGGAAATAATCTATCCTATTGTAATAATTTGGTATTATGCTTGATACAGGGTATTCACTAAAGCTATGCAATCTTCCATGTTTTAGGTAAATTTTGTTTTAGAACAACATTTTACATACGTTTTTTGATAAGTACACAGAAACAATATAGAAATAATTATAATATTAAGTATACAATATACAGGGAGGATCAAAAACTTTTCGAATTTAAGAATATTAAGCTATATCTGAGTAAAATATTTGGCAAATTCATAGTGCAATTTTTAAAAAGAGTTTACATAAGTCGTTTGCTCGATACCTACAAAAAATGGGTTTTCAGTCAGATATACTAGCAAACAAATAATATATAATTTAATTAACTTTTTTCATTGTAGAAAAAGAAAAAGATTTAAAAATGTATATAGAGAGGACTCAAGTAGCGCTTCCTGTGTATGTGATAGGTAAGGATGTTTGAAAAATAAGATTTGAAGTGGGTCATTATTTGCCATAATAACCATTTTTAGATACGAGAATTTAGATCCAAATACAAAGTCTAATATCATAGAAAAAAAATACGGATAGCAAAGTGGGCAATAGATATGAAAGTGCAAGAGGTACAGAATCAATCGTTGAACACACAGACGCAAACATAGAAGAAAACTTTTCAACGGAAAGAGGGAAAAAAACTAGAAAGAGGAAAAGAGATACAGCTAAATGGGCTTGCAATATTAGAAAAATAAAGCATAGTAGAGGAGAGGAATATATTTCTTCAAGAAAGGAATTGGTTCCTGCTCGTAAAATTAAAATAACCAAAGATTGTACTGAAAAATGCATATACAAGTGCAAACAGATTATAACAGAGGAAGAGAGGGCTAACATTTTTGCTGACTATTATGCTTTAAAAACTACAGAAGAAAAACGATTGTTTATAATTTCAACTAGTACCGACAAATTTGAGCCAGATAGAAGAAGAGCAGGAAAAACTGTTGTTCACTCAAGAAGGAAAGTAACTTTTCAACATAGAGCACATAAACTCATTCCCAAAAGTAAGCTCTCATTATTGTTGATCTTCTTCTCCAAGGGAATTTTTAGACTCGAATTTAAATATCAACAGAATGTATGAACTGTATGTAACAAAAATGAACGACATCAATGCCTCACCTGTAAAATTATCCATGTACAGATTCATATTTTGTAATAACTTTAATTTATATGTCCATAATCCTAAAAAAGATCGCTGTAATATCTGCAAGAAAATGGACT
Source organism: Rhamnusium bicolor (assembly GCA_029963845.1). Taxonomy (NCBI): domain Eukaryota; kingdom Metazoa; phylum Arthropoda; class Insecta; order Coleoptera; family Cerambycidae; genus Rhamnusium; species Rhamnusium bicolor. Next base: position 26,883 of record JANEYF010000423.1, read on the forward strand.
TATTACAGAAAGAAGAAAGAGCCACTCTTGAAAAAACAGAAACATACGAAAAACATATTCAAGAAAAGAAGACTATGAGGGAAGAGAGAAAAGAGGATAGAGAAGATAAAAATAAACCTGTTCTGTGTTTCGACTTACAAAATATTTTGTCATGCCCTAAAGCTGAAATAAATCAGTTCTATTATAAAACCAAATTTTCGGTATACAACCTAACTGCCCATCTTTCTACGACAAAACAGGTGTATTGCGCAATATGGACAGAGTCTACAATGGGAAGAAAAGGGAATGATATAGCTAGCGCTCTATGTAAAATTTTAGAGAGTTTTACTTGATAATCAAGATATTACCGAACTGACATTATGGAGCGATAGCTGTGTCCCACAGAATAAAAATTCTGTGATCTCTTCTGCCGTTTCTTCCTTTATGCAGGAACATAAAACTTTATCAAAAGTTACAATGAAATATTCAGTACCCGGTCACTCTGCAGTGCAAGAAATTGACGCAATGTATAGCACTATAGAAAGAGTATTAAGTAGAGCTGAATATTATTCCCCTGTTGGATTATTACGCGTTATGAAAACAGTTAAGTCCGAAACGTCCCTTTAAAATTATTCAAACGAGAGACACAGATTTTTTTAATTTTCAAGAATATTCACAAAAAGCTAACTATGGAATCATACCGTACAGTCAGGTTAAGATTGTAGTGTATGAGCGTCCATTTTATGAAGTTAAATATAAAAAATCATTTAGAGAAAAACACTTTATTACAGTTAATATTAAAAAGCCTACCAGAAAATCTACCGAAACCTCGACAAACCTTATTACATTTTTTTGCAAAACCTACCATCAGTACCGCAAAAAAATACTTTACCTGATGCTAAAATATAAGCAATAAAGTCTATGATGCCTTTTATGCCAGAAGTAGATAAGCAATACTTTGAGACAGTGTTACCAATGTCCAGAAAAAAGTCTACAAAACGGCCAACCCGTCCAAGTTCTGTTTAGATTAAAAATATTTTTGTTCATTTCACTATTATTGGTTGTAATATTATGTCTTTTAAGTTCTATGCCAAAGTTATGAGGTATTTTTTTATTTGTATTAAAAATAGCTTTTAAGTTTAACATAGTTGTATGTTACACTGAATTAAAAAATAAAGTCTTTTTTCAGTAACATAGTTGTATGTATTTTTTATTTTTTCATTTCTGAGAACAGTTTTTGAGTTTAAGTAAATCTAAATCATTATTTACATCATATAACTCATCAATTATATAACATAAAAAAATTGAGAAAATCTTCCCGTAATTAAAAATGTTGGACTGTGTAAGATATTAAATCACGTTTTACACAAAACGATTTTTTCCTACATACAACCTTATAACTCTAAGGCGACGATATATATTCTATATTTTTAAACTTCAGAAAATGAATAGCTCTAATTTTTTATTTGTATGTGGGAGGTCATTGACCAAATGACCCTATAGAAGAACCGCCAGTGGGGTATACCAAAATTAAAGAAGAAGCCAATTACGTCATATTACAATAGAAAATCTTAACGTTAGTGTCATTTAAATACTTGCACATATATGACACCATGAAAATGACTTTATAACCAAATCTGCATGGCCATATTGTGGCTACTATAAATGACCAGTATATAGCTAAAAAAAGGCCATCATTACGTTTTTGTGTTTAAATTTTATGATGAACCACGACTAAAATAATATGGCCAAAATGCAACTTGACGAAAGCCATAAAATAATTTAATAGCCGAATCTTGGTTATTTCAGCTAATTGTAAATAGCATGTTTGTGCTGCTTGGGATAACATATGTAGCTTTACGAAACTTGTTTGACTGTCGCAGAACTCGGCTCATCGCCTCGTTCTGGCAATCAAACTCGTTTCGGTAAAAATGCCATAATCAAACTTTGTATCGTTAATAATAACAATAACCATAATAAAAAAAATTAAGAAAATAAAATAAAAAGCAAAGTACTTCTAAATTACTATTTAATATGTTAGCTATTTACTGAATCAATCGACGTATTATATACCTACTTATATTACTTCCATTTGAAATAATGGAAAATTTGCCAATAAGTGCATCAATAAGCTTTTTGTGACTTCTGTGGGGGTTTCGTTAAATTGTTACAAGATTAATTTTATATAAAATGACTGCCTATATGATGTTTGATAATCCCGAAGCTGTAAAAATTGTCGTGCAAATGACATTAAAGTTAAAAAAACGAGTTAATTATACAAGTGGCCAAGAGAAGGCATATTGCAATTTTTTGATAGACGTTTCAGAAAAGATATTGTAGAGCAATTACTTTTTTATAATTGTCAAATATACATGTTGTATCAACTACTGTGTATGCAGTAATAGGCTCATAATGCGTGAGTCTTGACTCGCCCCTCTCAGAATGACTAGGTCGGGGTGCATATTTGTAACGAGCGCACGTTATCGTAACTTCAGATTGCATGATTCGGGTATATATCGAGCGCGTGTAATATCAACGTTTTAAGCTACCACGGACGCTCGAAACCAGCGCAGGTTGGATTTCGGCTTATGGGTCTGGACGTAATGACATTTTAAAGGTCGTTTTATGGCAAGGAAAATTAAGCGGACAAATTTGAAATTCGTTTTAAATGAAATAACATGCACTGGTATTGAGCATCCGTGGTAGCTAGAACCATTGATATCACGCTCGCTCAATATTTATCCGAATCGTGCAATCCGAAGTCACTATAACGTGCGCTCGTTACGATTAAGCGGCCGGGGTCGGCTATCGAGTCAAGGATACTTAGACAAGTGACTATAAGGTGAACTGATAGTCCCTCCACTGAATGTCGATGCTGTTTTTGCTAAGACTAAATGCATGCACTATCTCTGTCACTTCTTAGGCCATATTCAGATGGAGAAGATTGAAACTTCAGTTTTTAATCATCTCTCAGGTGAAGCCATTGCATCATCTCCAGATGATAGGGCTGGGAAAAAATAATCGATTAATCGAAAAATAATCGATTAATCGATTAATCGATCATTTGATTATTTCTTCTTATATAATCGATTAATCGTACATTTGATTAATCGATTAATCGATCATTTGATTAATCGATTAATCGATTATTTGATTAATCGATTATACGATCATTTGATTAATCGATCATTTGATTAATCGATTATTTGTTTAATCGATTAATAGATTATAATCGATTAATCGAAATAATCGATTATTTTTCAATAATCGGTAATCGATTATGACTTTTGACAATCGCCCAGCCCTACATCCTTATTATCTATTTTTTTACTTAAGACAATTATTATAGTATTATAGTCATATAAATAAACAGTATGTAAATAAAATTGAAAATAACCCTAAGATGAATCCTACAGCTCCGTAAATTAGGGGTGGGCAAGAGAATCGAATAATCGATTAAGGCTGGTTAAAATCGACTATAATCGATTGATCGCTTTTACGATTAATAGATTCTAACCGATTTTCGATTATACTATTATTTGATTAATCGATTAATCAAATAATCGATTAATCAGATAATCGATTAATCGATTATTTGATTATTCGATTAATCGATCATTCGATTATAATCGATCAATCGAAATAATCGATTATTTTTCAATAACCAATAATCGATTATGACTTTTGACAATCGCCCAGCCCTACCAGATGATGCCAACGTGATTGTCTAAACGCACGTCTAATATAGTGTTCGATGTTTTGGTGACTGTGGAAACTACTTCACAGCTTTTTGAAAACTGCATAAGAAACTGAAGCTCTATTGTAGCGGAATTTTATTTTCTATCTTTAAAAATGAAGGTTATACTTATTTAATATTCATCTGCTTTTAAAAGCTTTTTGGGTAAGATATAATATATTTTTTTTCAACCTTTTTACTTTAGAGAAAGGCAAAATTGTTCTGAAATACCCTATCCTAATAATCAAAAAAGCCGTATTATAAAAAAAGTATATACCTACCTACATGTGTATTATAAAAATCGTAAAATATTATGTTAAAAATATAATGTTGATCATTTTGAATATTAAAGAATTCCCGCACTTTTAATACGGGAGAACCTACAAATGAAACAAATCAAGATATTTTATTCTGTATGTGTGTAAATACCAAATTTTAAAGGTCAAGATTAAATAGTATTTCTCAAATGTATGGAAACGCGCGAAATATAATATAAATACCAAATGAAGACTATGGAGCCATCTATACAAAAAAAATTGAACCTCAAATAGCGCTGCCATAAGTCCTATAAAAGTGGCAATATGTATATTATAAAATAAATGCAATTTTCAACTCTAGGGCTCTTGTCCCACCAATTCCAATTTTCCAATTTAAGAAGATTTATTTAACATTGTATTACATTGTAAGAACTTAATTAAACGCCTATTCTGGCTCACAATAAACATAAGTATATTTACAACAAGCACAAAATAATAGTCAATCGGCTTAAAGCTGCGCAACAGTGACACGATGTCGCCAGCGTGTATCTTTCGTGATTAACCCATGGCAAAGAGAATTATTCTCTTTGCCCATGGTTTATATACACCAGAGGGTTGTCTCTGTATACACCGTACGCTCCAGCAAAGAAACATCCAAGCTGCGTGTCGGCTTCTTGTTGTCGAGCGACTCGACAGGTCAGTTGTGAAGCAACATTCAAGCTGTGTGTGCGGTGGTATTTTGCGTTATTAATGACGAAAATGGAAATGAATATCATGGCACAACAGAAAAATGAACAGGAATTTAATGAAAAATTAGTAGATGCTGTAGACAGTTCTTTTGACATCCGGTAAAATAATTTAAACTTTACTGGGTGTCTGTTGAGTTCCTTAGCAGCAACAAACATTCTGTTTTTTTGGTTTCTTGCAATAAAAGGATGCATCCACCATTTCCTTTTCTTAGACTTTTTAGAATTTTTCTATTCCGTAAGTACCAGTACATTGCAATCACATCGTCATCATCACTTGACGACATCACTGAACTGAATGTAGAAAACACGTTGCTTTGGTGGGACAAGTCCATGTCGCCTGCTTGTGTGATGTCGAAATCGTGTCGCTGTTGCGCAGCTTTGGTGGGACAAGGGCCTAGTTCTGGTCATTTACTTAATAATATACATATTAGACAGTCCTATATAAGAATTCGCAGCGCTTAAATTGTCTCCAACCACTAGGTGGCGATACTGAGTTGTCTTCAACCACCAGACCAACACGAATATTATTAAAATTTATAGAAAATATACACGTTCAACAACCTTTCCCATTAATCGAGTTAGAGTTCACTTAGGAGCTGAAAATCCTAATGCGACCTTAATTTATTATTGCGTATTTTTCAAGTTACATCTTCTAATAACGATATCTGTGCCATCTATTATTAACTAATGAAGTACAAAAAAGCACTTCGAAAAGTTCCATAGAGTGGCCAACACTATCATCGGCGCCATCTATATGTGATATAATTAAATAAACTACTATCGGGTGTATAAGGGTACATTTACAACCAATTCGGTACGGGCACAATCTGCTGGTGGATTGTAAATTGGGTTTTAAGCATATCTGGTTGAATGTATTTGTTTACAATAAAATTTTAAGACGGCGCGACCTTGAATTGCACTTCAGGTTTGAATTGGATGCTTGCAAATTGCAAAATTCAATTCAATTGAGGCACGAATTTCAAATTGCGCATGCGTAGTACGACACAAATTTATTGTTTATATTTAAAGTCGGTTTGTGATTTAAAATTGGAAGATTAGATCTTTTAGTATTAGAAAATATAATGTTTTTAGAAGTTATGTTAAAATAATTGTAATTATTTAATCAAACTGAATTTGCACACACGTAATATTAAAAAATCTCAACAGATGGCAGCCTCTAACTCATTGTATGACCTAATTTTATCTCGGCACAATTCACAATCCGTCAGTAACTTGTGCCTGTAGCGAATCGGTTGTAAATTTACCTTAAGGCTTCGACCATAAAAGCATAAAGTTTTATAGTTGAAGATATAAGGTGGCCGAGGTTCGTACTCTTTTACGGACCACGTAAGGTGGCGGCATTTCTATCAGTTTAGTATGGCCATCTATTTGCTAATAGAAGAATTAACAAATCGGGTATGTATCATCATGATCATGAAAAATATTTATTTGGTTTATTATAAAATAAATGCATTCGGTTTCTGAATCGATTAAACCAATTCATCGAAAATGCCTGCCGGTTCAGTAACATCTCTAATTTGAAGACAAAATATAGCTAATGGATTTATAAGCAAGAAAATCCATGGTATTGCTAAATAATAAAGCTGAATTACAGCAAGAACCACGGCTACACGACGTTTTCACAGCCTCAAATGAACTTATCAGTTGAGTGACCTTGAGGCAAGAAGCCATAGAAATGAAGAAGAAGAAGTTAATTATTGGCGGTTGGCGATTTCCCGGTTTATAAACTAAATCAACCGTGGGCAAAGTTAGGTTAGGTTACGGATTTGTTGGCTTGCACAGAGAACCTCAGTCTGTGTTGGTTTGTTTGTGGCTGTCTGCTATCTGTTTATTAGCGTGGTTTTGCTCATGAGATATATTATTTTTATTATTAATTAATTAATTATATATTTGGGTGAAATGGTGAAACTAACGGCAGAGTTAATACAAAATTCCATGCAGTATATAAATCCTGTAAAAGATAGGGAACTAGATCTGAGAGGTGACTACTAATTCCATTAAGTGAGGTTAGTTTTAAAAATATTTTGTTTTAAGGTTATAGAATACCAGAAATTGAGAATTTAGGAGCTACTGGTGATCAGTTTGATACGATAGACTTTTCAGATAATGACATACGTAAGCTAGATGGTTTTCCATATTTAAAACGGTTAAAATGTTTGCTATTGAATAATAACCGTATTGTGTAAGTATTCCACTTTTGTTTTATATTTTATGTTTATATATTAAATTTTACTCCAATTTATTATTCAGACGTATTGGAGAGCATCTAGAAGAATATATCCCAAACTTAGAGAGCCTCATTCTTACTGGCAACCAGATCGACGAACTTGGAGATGTTGACCCTCTGATTAGCCTCGACAAACTTACTACTTTAAGTTTAATGCACAACCCCATTACAGCAAAACAGCATTATAGATTATATGTGATATATAAACTTCCACAATTGAAACTGCTTGATTTCAGAAAAATTAAGATGAAAGAACGCGATGAAGCTAAGACATTATTCAAGAGCAAAAAGGGTAAAGAAATGCAAAAAGAAATAACTAAAAGATCAAAGACTTTTGTACCTGGTGGAAATATCAATATAGTTAAGAGTAAAGGTATGTACCTATCTTATATAAGTAAGATATACAGAGTGTTTTATGCTGGGTGCATCTTACTGAAAAAGGTTGTACTATAAGGGCCCGTTGTATGAAACTGGTTTAGCCGTAGTTAAGATTGTTACAACAATGAGCATTCTTGAATTTTAAAACAAGTTCAGCTAATTTTGAACCACATTCATACAACTTAGACTGATTATTTGATTACTCATGATCATTTTAACCTGGAAATTGATTTACTTGCTGTATGGTACGTTATACCATACTGTTAAATTTTGTTTATACTTCAGTAGTATTCAGATGGTCATGTTATTCATTCGTATAACATGTGAAATTAAACTTTAATATAAGCTGAGTTTAACACTGCAATGTAATTGGCCCTTACATATGTTAATTTATCTTAAAATTTTGACATCTGCCTAAACATTAAGTCGACTAAATTGGTTAATTTTAAAAAAGTTAGCTATCTTTCTAATTTAAAAGAAATAAAATTTTCATATTTAATAGAGTTTGAAAACAATCCTAGGCAAGGCTCCCAAAGTAAATTAATGTAGGTAATGTGATATTAAAACATTAATTATTATAAAAAAAATATTGTGATTTAGTATGAAGAAACTAGTATAACTAATTTAATCCTATATTTTCAGGGTTAAGTGATGAAGAAGTGAGAAAGATACGAGAGGCAATTACCAGAGCTAGTTCATTAGAAGAAGTGGAGAGATTACAGAAAATTTTACAATCCGGTCAAATACCTGGGAATGAACATAATGGAAGTATGTGAATATTCAGTTCTTAAATTTATATTTGGTATACTAAAAAATGGTGTTTCGTCTATACAAAAGGTTTTATATGATTCTTTTACTTTTGTGATAATAATTCTTGTCCAATCCATACTTAGTGCTATTTATCTAAGTGTCATTCATTTCAGCCTTATTTTATTTTAAACTGTAAGTACGTCAAATAGACATTCAATTTCAAGGAAGACGGAGGCATTTATTTTTTCTACATCATGCAAAAAGTAGGCCATTTTATTTACTAATTTTCAGTAAAAAGAGTGACTATCGTACTAGTGCAATAAAAATTTTGTTGCATTCCACTGTCACCTTTACAGATGAAACTTAATTGAAGACACTGAATGTCATTGTTATTAGTGTTTTATTTAACCTGTCATTAATTCACAACATAAATTCTTTGCTTTGTACATGATAGAAAATGTTTATGCAAACTTGTGCAAAAAGTGTTATTGCGCTTGGCATGTTGTCCAACTCGGCTTAATAGCCTTGGACAATTTTCACGTCATGTACAATAAACTCACTTTTTGCACTTGTTGCATAAATAACTATTTTTGCATATAATTTAAGTAGAAGAAAATTATAGAACATAATATGCAAGAAAGACTATACATTATTAGACACGATTTCATGCAAAACATGCGTTTAATGTGTTAAAAGGTAAGAGAATTACAGTTTAAATATGTGGGAGAGAGTTGACTGTATACTACATTGTTGCCACTAAGGGCACCCAGTGCGATACAATGTACAAGCGAGTGTCGAATTCAGCAGTCAGAGCAACTGTCGGTCATCTACCAGTTTTCTATTCCATCACTGTGCTAAATTAAACACAGGTTTTGCATGAAATCGGGTCCAATAGTATATGTGGAGAAGCCTATTGTCTCTTAAGGTTATTATCATTCTATTTTTCACAAAACATCTGTAATTTTTGTAATATAGAAGTAGATTCTTTTTGTGCCAATTTTTCTAACGCTTTCACCAAATAAATCCATTAATTATTATTGTTATGAATTACTTTCAGGGCATCAAAATGGTCACCTCATGGATTATGAGTAGGATTTTTTTATAATATAATGGACGGTAAAGTATAATTTAGAAGGAAAATATCAGTATATTTTTTGTATAGATTGCAGTTACATTTTGTAACGGTATTATAAATTAGGCTGATAAGAACATTGTTATATCTACATGTAGACAGTAATAAAAGTTTGTGACTACATGTTTTAATGATTTTCTAAGGTTGAGAAGCGATTGGTATTATATACATATTTAATTTATTTTTAAAAACAGAACAGTGCACAAAAAGTATTTATACCTTAATTCATACATAATTTGAGTAGTAGATAATAATTGTTTATGTGAATAACATTGCAAAGGTGTTCAATTTTACACCAATACAGTTGTCATCTTGTGTTTATTGGTCATACAAGTTGCATACTTTTTAATTGCCCATCTTGAAAATTATGATAAAAGGTTCATTTAAATTAGAAAAAATTGTAATTTTATTATGTACTGAAGGTAAAAAAAAGTAAGCTGATTTAAAAAATTTCCACTAACTGATTATTAGGGCCCGGACTTTTAGTATAATTTGATGTTACTCCTGGTACAAAGTAGCTGCTATATACTTGTAAATAAGAATACATTATACCATTAAATTTCGGTTTCAACTGCTTTGCCGCTTCAAAAGCAATTGGTAAAAAATTTGCCAGTTCAATTCATGTATCTTTGTCACGCGTAAAGTATTGATCAATAAGATGTACAACTGGACCTGACTTGAATCGCATTACGGTGAAACAAGTTGATTGTGGTTCAAGAGGGAGCCAAAGGGAAAAATTGAAAATCGCATTATTTTCATCGACTTGCTTCAGATTAGCTTTATGTTCCATAATGATTATAATTAATGTATTAAATCAAAACAAGCAGATTTTATTTCAAGAATTTATAATATAAAAGGTCAAACAAAAAATAAAATCTATGACAAATGACACTGCACACATATCGGGTGGTCCAAAAAAAAAACTGGAATTTTTTGTTGCTTTAAGTAGGTTCGCTAATTTTTTCCAAATTTCTCAATCTTGAACTCAAATTGTAATCAGTCTACTGTAAATATTTTATAAAACGAATTCAATTTTCTCATTAAAAAAAAAAGCATTACAATAAGTGTGAGTATTACACAAAAACTTAGTAATAGCAAAGAAACAGTATTTGCTTATTAATAATTTTAGCATAATTTAGAATAAAATCTTATATTTTTTAAAATTCTGTAATTAGATAAATGACAATTATACAATATTTCTATGACTATTACAATATATAACTAAAGTTTTTTCTAAATTGACTTCACTAAAACTACATCTTTTATTTATTAAAACATCTTCATATTTTGAAAAAGACTATTCAATTCGCAACTAGTTACCAGTGTAAAACGATAAAATGTATCCAAAGTATCTTCCTCTTCAAGATTTTTATTATTATTGACAATTTTCTGTTTTATTTCTCATAATTTGGAATACCCGGGATTTCTCTTTAAAATACTCTGAATATATTGATTAAGCCAATTCCGAAATCGCCCTCAGTTGTCCTTAAAGTATCAATCACATAATCTAAATGATCAATCGATTTACTTAGAGGCATATTTTGGCCCTCCAACTTCTTTATTACCATTAGAAGTCGCTCAAAGTGTTCTTTGATAAAAGCAAGTGTTGATGAAAGTTCTGCAGACTGAATAACTGATTTGCATGCATTTACACTTTTGGCAGAATCCTCTAAGCTGACTACCACTTGCTTCATGGATTGCAAATTTTCTGTATAAAAAACTGCGGCATAATTCCACATTCCCCATCTTGTTATAACCGGCTGTGGTGGAAGTTTTAAGTTTGGACACTTCCCTATATACTTTTATTCTACTAGGTGCCTTAAGAATTATTTTTTGTCACATTTCAGTTTATCGACCAAACTCACAGATTCTATGTAAGGCAAGTGCTAAGCAGGTAATAGGAATTTAATGTGGAAATGAAGGTTGAAGTATCTGACCGGCTTTCAACATATATGCCGTAGCATCACTAACTAACAAAATTTTTGAAGAATTCTTGACATGATACTGTTTAAAATGGTTTTGGCCAATGAACTAACAGTTTCCTCATTCGTTTTTTTTCTACAATTTTACTGGCGACTAAAAATGGTTTTATGAAAATAGTAGGATTTAATGGACCAATTAGCACATTTACTACATATTGGCCCAATGACTTAGGGGTTTCATTTACATTAATCCAAGGATATTTGTCTTCCAATGATTGATGAATTGTATCCATTACTTTTTCATGAACAGGTGCAAGATAATACTGTCTGAGGGTTGATTCATCCAGTACTTTTCTATGACAATATTTTTCGAAAAATCATTTAAGAACTGGGTTGTTGATTTTGTAAAACGGAATATTTGCAGATATTAAAGCTTCAATTAGATCTGATATAAACGATTTCTGATTTTCAGATGAACTCGCAGCTTCTGATGCAAATGATATGTTACTTTTATGTTTTTGACTGTCAATGTGCTGTCCCAAATGACCTCGGTGCAAACAGTAAATGTAGTTTGACAAACATTACATCTAATTCTATTATCGTTCTAGACACTTAAATTGTCTGAAAATGAATGAATCAAAATTTTTAATTTTTCAGCCATTTCAATCTAACTAGATCTCAACTTAAAAGCACTGAATCGCTTATTGTAACTTTACTTTCAGTTTTTACTTTACTTATACTTCAAACTTGCAAATTTTTATTAAAACTACTGTAAAGGTGTTAAATGGTTTCCTGTTTGTATGTATTGGAAAGTATTTAATTAGAAAGCCTGCTAGTTGTGTTTGAATAAAGGATAAAAATAGCAAAGTCATGTATGCAACAGAAAGAGGCTTATACACCGCTGTTATCCTTTTGTACAGTGTGCTTGTGAGTAGCGAGGGCACACCTAATTGTATCCCATTCTATGCTCAGTTTATTGTAGATAGGATAACAATCAATGTATGCCATTCTCTTCCGGTGCATGTCTGATGGTTAATTGATAACACTGATGTGCCCTGCTATGGCAAAAGAGTGTACTCGCAAAAAAAGAGTTGAGTTAATTGCTTTTAAAGTTAAAAAATGAGCCCTTTAAATATTTTTCAACGGATTGGTATCAAATTTAAACGGAGTATGTTAAATTACTTTATTTATTCAGAGCAAGTGAAATTTTATAGTGTATGTTACTTTTTGTAGAATAAATCACAATAAATTGTTTTGCCATTGTATTTTGAAATATTTAAAAATTGTAAAACTTTGATAAAGTAATGTATCAGTGCATACATTTTTCTGCCAAAGTAAACAAATCATGAAAACATTTTGTATACCTTGCTTTATACACTAATGTCGGATAGAGTAAAGAAGGCGAAAATAATTTAAAAAAAAAGATAGTACATATTTTTTTATTTCATAAGTAAGATTAAGTTTAATTACAATAAAAACTAAAATAATCAAAAGTATGTTTGAACACAAAAACAACTAACAAAACCAATACAATTTTCTGCCAAAGTGAACAAATCATAGACACATTTTTTGTACTTTACTTTGTCGAAAATAAAATGTAAGAAAAGTTAACTATATATATGAGAAATCTTCAATATTTCCCATCTTTCTTGGTTTTTGTTCAATTTTTGCCATGAATTCCGTCTGCAGCCATAAAGGTGTGACCGGTCAATAAATATTTTAATGTTATTGATTGTAATGTATGAAATTAACATTCTCATTTTGAATGTTTTTGTTCTCACATACTTCCTGATTTTTCATATTAGGCTCGTTCACAATGTTTATCATCGTCGCATCCTTCAAATTTACTGAGCAAACATTTTCCCTCGTTGTCGCTAAAAATTTCATCACCAGAACTTCCTTCACCAGAAATATTATTGTAATCTGGATCTGCTGTCATCATCATCATCTGGATCAAACAGCACATCATTATTTTTACCACCTTCGACTATTATTTCCTGAAAAAGCATGGTAATAGAAAAATAAAAAAATCTACTTTGCCATGTTTTTATATTTGTCATGTCCAATTTATTTTTTGAGTAATTATAAAAGCCTTGTACTTGTTATTGGAAATTTTAATGACTATTTTTTATTTGACATTGAAATATTTATTCTTGTTCTTAAATTTTTTACAAAATTTCTAATTGTCAAAATTCCATTTAGTGAAAAAGAAAGCTTTTTAATAGCTTTTATTGATGCATGATTATTTAAAAAAAATACATTCTAAGTTTCCCAGAGAAATCAAGGTATAAAAGGCTAAATCGAATCGTTTCAGGTAAGTCTGCATACAAACAAATCAATTGAAAAAGATTATTTTAATTACTTGATTATTAAAACCTAACCTCAAAGACTAGTAATTCCACTGACGAATAAAATAGGCAAATTAGTTGCTATTTATTAATAAATTAGTGATACTTTATTATTTGCACTCTGGGCCATTTCAACTATTTTAACTATTTTTTGTCCTCTTGATGCCATAGTTTTACATTAAAAAACAAAACAGTTCGCACCCATTTATATTTCACAAAATCAATAAAACACTGTGGTAAAAAAAAGATATTACTTCAATAAACGTTGTATGACAGATGATCTGGAATGACACCTGCAAAACAATGTATTGTATAATACCTTGTTCTGCCATTGTGTTTGTTTGATAAAACACGTAAAATTGCAACAGTACTTAACATTAACCATTTTTGCCTTTGGAAACACATTAAAAAATCATGGTTACATTACTTTGCCTATGTAAAGTTACCGAAGATGTGATAATAGACTGTTCAACCACGGTCGTATATCTTGAACGGTAAATGATATTTCTCTGACAGTAAACGCTATTGATAGAGCCTAAAAAGTTATATTTAATTACGGTAAGAAGTGACAATTACAATATTTGCGAATACATTATTTTGCCTTAGCAGGGCACTGATGTGCTATTTGCGTCCACCCCCCACCCCCCACACACACACCTAGTACTGGAGCAGAATTAATGTCCGTAAAGCGAGGCTATTCCCAAATTAACTTCTGCTTATATTTAATTTCTATCAGAATCTATTAAGTATAATTCTTTTCAAATTGCTTTTTAGTTTTATTACCTTCTATGCCATGATAATCTTTTAAAAGATTGTAAGTCAGATTTAAGAGGTTATGAAATAATTAAAATAAGCCTATTTATCTCACATATATGACTTAGCTATTTTTATCCTTTATGTACACACCCAAAGCAGGCTTATTACTAATTACATATTTTTCAATACTGTACAGGTATTGAAACCACTTCCAGATTTTCAAGACGCTTCGCGAGAAGTCAAGTGGCTTGCGTTTTTACCCACGTATGGTTGTTCTTTACCTGTTGCTGGTTATTGCCTGTAACCTACTTAAAGTCCGAGCTCTATGGATTATGGTATGTCAGTATTAGCTCTGAATTTCAGTAGTATAACATAACAGTTGGCATTTTTTAAAATGCCTGTACATTTTATCAACTAGCTTAAAAGTTGTAATTGTCAACTTTTTTTAAAGTTTTTATACCTTCATAAAGAGAAAAATATGAAATTATGATGTGTAACAGTTAGAGTAAAATAATCTAAAAATATAATAATCCGCGGCGGCAGATGAAATTTGGAGCATGGGACCCAGGGGATACTTATGGCATAACCACAGCATAAAGAACAATTTATGCTGTGGCATAACTATCAAGACTAAATGAAAGAGTTTTGCAGAAAAAATTGCGATTAATATTTGTGAAAAAAACATTGCACACATGATCGCCCTCCTAAGTTTAAGAGTTTGTAAACTATTTTTTTTTTCATAATAAGGAGGAACATTTGTCGACATTTTAAATTTCATGAAGATATTTTAATTTTTTATAGTTATCATCTTTTGAAATTTTATTTTAGATTAATTTTTAAAAAGTTATTTGATATTTTACTTGATAATGAGACACACACTTGAACTCTGTGATCTACCGGAGGAATCTTCAGGAGAAAGATATCTTCATCAATAGTTTTGTAAGTTCTCTTCAGATCTAGAAATAAATAATAAAACATATTTATTATCATCAATGGCATATTTAAATTTAATTACAGTTGGAGTGTTGTTTCACAAGAATGTTGTTCCCCCGAAACCAGACTGAAAAATTGAAAATGTATGAAGGTGATATTTTAGATACTTTTAAACTAAAGTCTGTTTACTTAAACTTTGCAGTGGTGGGTTGGACTTAGTGAGCCTGATTTACAATGGGCAAAGTAGCGAGTGTATTGTAAATTGCTTATTTCCAAGTGTAATAAATATATCATTGTGGGTTACTTATTTATTACCAGGCGTAAAAAATATTTCAAGGCATTAGAATTAAGATAAATGCATTTTAGGTTTATTGAATCACTGGAAAAATATTTCAACAGAGTATACATATATACGTAAATTTATTTACAATAAGAAAAGCCTTTTATTGGTTAGCAGTGGAAAGAAACAAAATAACAAAAATAAAATTGACATATTTTCTTTAAAGTTTTGATAAGGAAACTAAAATGACTGGTTACGCCAAAATAAGAACATTTAATAACAAATTTCGATTTAGCTATAAGAAAGCCAAACGTCTTAAAAATGTCCGTTACTTTTTATTTTGTGGCCCCATAAGAAATAATGTCAGAAAATAAAACAATTTTAAATTCTACCTGCTTTAGAGCGGACTAAATTTTTTGCTGGACAATTTTAATACTTCTGCTTTAAACAATGTTATGTTTCTCTCTATGTTAATATAAAGCAATATGCTGCATTTTGAACTGACCTGTGCAAAAAAGTCATTAAAATATACACAATATTATAATACTGTGTTCATTCGTACATAAAAAACTGTTTACCTGGGCTCGCAGAGCGACCCTTTCCGTCTATCTTAAATATAACACATATTATTATTTTTAGGTTAGGTTAAGATTGGTCATTAATAATTAGATTTAATACTTACATATTAATATTAGTCGTCGAAAACACAATTCAATTTATATTAAAACACAATCTACAAATGTCCAATTACTACCGATGCCTATGAAATAAAATAAATAATGAAAATTGATTTAACCGCTATCGGAACTTTGCACTTGTGTATATCTGCCTGCCGTCCGCACCAATCATCTGCGCGCATTTTGTTCCCTATCCTGGCTAATGCTGCAAAGCTTATATGAACAGACTATAGTAGGTTTACTTTAAATTATAAGTTTTTTTAAAATCCACAACCAATTTTATGTTAATATCAAATTTCAGAATAATTATATGAATCATAACATACTTCTCAAATCAGCTGAACTCAGTTTCTTATATTTTTTATTTTGTAGAAGATGCCAAACCTTTCTTTTTATAAATTTAGTGTGTGTAAAATTTGTAATTTAAATGATTCTGTGTCATAGTTTTTGAGATTCCTCTATGCAAAAGGTGTGCAAACCTTGTAATAATTAAGAATTTTTAAACTTTTTAGAATCCTGGTGTATAAATTTCTTTAATTTTTTTCCATTGGCTTTTATGAACTTGTTTAGTTAGAAAGATAATTCAAAAACTGTAGATCTAAAATCTAATGCAGAATCTGTATCTGACAATAGAAAAAAACAAGTAAAATCCGTATACCGGGTCTGCCAAAAAGTATGCATCTGAGAAAAATGAGTGCCATGAGATCTAAATCCCACTAATTCTAAAATATCATTCTGTATATGTGTTAAGCTTACAGAATGTGTTTTAACATGAGCATATACTTAAAAACAAATTTTAAAATCGTAGGAGATTTAGAGACATCCAAGTAAGTCCCATATGATACAAATCCCATAGATCTAATTTCATTTACTCATACATTAACCTGTATAAATATTCAGATTAGGCAGATTGCACAGGATCTAAAAACCAAGATACTTCAGGACATGTTATATGTATATTGTATGTAGAACTTATTTTTCCTCCGAAAAAAGTCTTGTTTCACTTTCCAGTTCAATAACATCTCTATACATCTTTGCATGGAAGTTTTGTAAAATTATATACAATTTAAAAAAAATAAGCAAATTGCTTGAAGTCTTTAAGTCGGTGTATTTTCATTTTCCAGTTGTTCTTCATAAATGTAGCAAGAGCCCCACATTATTTTCACATTCGTGGTATTGCCTCAGCTGCCTTAGTTACTTCTATGCATCTGAACATTCCACACATATTGCCATACTTCATTATCAGACCTTTACATTTCATGAGAAGTAGATCTTGTGAGATTTTGAAATCGGTGTTTTTAAGAATGCTACAATGGTAATATACATTCAGAAAGCCAAACAGATATATAGGGTGACGGGTTAAATCACATGGGAAAATGATTTTGGAGTTTTAGACCTCATGGGCTTTTTTTAATTAGTAAAGCTGCAAATCGTTTCTATGTATCATGGTCGTAGAGTACAGATGTACTTACTGTCGCCGGCATTCACCTTGCCCGCGAAATTTTTTCTCCAGTCCAGTATATTATTAGCTTTCGAGTTGTGTACACGTTAAGTAACTTGGGCGTATTGCATATTATTTTTGTGTTTTTATTTTATTTGTTGTACTGTATTGTTGATATTAATTTAATAATAAAGCATGGCAGACGTACGCAGGGGTAGAAAACGGCCATTTGCTGACAAAGTGAATAAATTCATAGGTGAATTCCCGGATTTATTCTATGATGGTGCTAAAATAATTTGTAAAGTGTGCGAGAAAGATTTGATGTGCTGGGATAAGCGTGATTGTGGACTTCAAGTAAATAGTGTACACCATAAAAATATAAAAATGGCGTGCCTTCAACAACACCGTTTATGTTTGATTTACTATTAAAGCTGATTGCCTGTGATGTTCCGCTGCACATACTCGATAAACAACCATTTTGAGAGTTCTGGAATAAATACAATGCCCAGGTGAAGTTACCAAGTCGCACAACGTTATGTAACTATCTATCAACTGTACATGTAGACATAGTAAATAAGATGAAATGTGAATTAAAAAATACACGGCTGTGGTTATCTGTTGATGAGACAACAGATTGTAAAAAAAAAAATCTGTTTTAAATGTTATAGTACGAGTACTGGACCCTCTTAAACCGACAGTTCCACTGTTACTAGCTAACAAAAGACTAAGTCAGTGTACTAGCGAAACAATTACCAGGGTGGTGCTGGAGACGTTAGAAAAATTTGAACTGTCAAAAAGTCAAGTGTTGATGTTTGTGACTGATGGCGCCGTGACAATGCGTTCGATAGGCCGTTCTTTGCAAGAACAAGGCTGTACGTTTATACATGTTACGTGTAAAGTGCATGCTCTCGTGCATGCTTTACATCTTGTGGCAGAAACTATTCGAAAAGGATTTCCAGAGGTGGATGCATTAATAGCAAGTACAAAAAAAGTGTTGGTTAAATTTTCTAAACGTCTCCGTGCATTTCATAGCAAATGTCCCGTTATTCCTGAACCACCGCAGCCGATTCTTACACGTTGGGGAACATGGCTGCAGGCTGCTTTTTATTATGCTGAATATTTTCAACAAATAAAACTGTGATACTACAATTCAATCCAGATGAGGCTGCAGCTATTAAGGAAAGCCAGACAAAAATCGAAGATATTTCCGTTGAAACAGCTTTAAAAAATATTGCGAAGAACTATAAATCATTACATCAAAGCATAAGAAAATTAGAAAACAGTTCGTTGTCGTTAGCGGAGTCACTGCAAATAGTGTACGAACTAAATCTACTGCTACACGCTATAGGTGCTGCAACAAATGAGCGCGTTAAAGAAAAGTTCGCAAGTGTGTTAAATAAAGACACTGGTTTTACCAAATTAAGACAAATAAGTGATGGTGCAGCCCCAGATCCGTTAAGTGCGTTCAAAGACTATTTTACGTATGCGTGTATTACATCAGTAGATGTCGAACGGTCGTTTTCAAAATATAAGAATATATTTTCACCAAAGCGAACATCACTCATGGAGACAACCATTGAAACATACCTGATGCTGCAAAATGGCTACACATCTTCTCCAGTTTGTGATAAGCAAGCTAGTTCATAAAACTAGTTAAGAGAGTAAGTTTTACATACATTGTTATAAATTGTAACAGTTTATTGTTTCTCGTATTAGTTAATTTCGCGTACGCCAATGTCCCGCGGAACATTTTTGACAGCCCTATTTATTAGTCTATATACCCCTACATACTTAGAATTAGCATTTGTGAGATTTAAATCGTGGAACATTTTGACAAAAATATCTATTGATTTCTCAGACAAATTTTTTATGAAAAACACTTATTTTTCAAAAATCGATTGATTACTCAGTTTTCTGTATATAAAACGGTTACACCTTGTATAGAAAACTTTTTATTACGGATTCCTCAAAAAAGAGAATTATTTCTGATATAAATTGGTGCATTCAGCGTAACTTGAAAAAATGGTCATTTTCATCTGATTGACAGTTTGGCAGATAGTGTTTGAAAACTTGAAAATGAATGTACCTCTATTAGTCAAAATAGAGAAAAAGATTTTAAATAGTTGTTTAGAATTAGTTACTTAAATTGAATACGAAAACACCATAGACTGCACTTTGAGTGCAGTATATGGTGTTTTGTGGAAAACTACGTCAGTGTTATCTTCACATCAAAGGTTTCAACCCGCTTCATAAATATGAGTTTTGAGATCAAATAATCTTTAGATCGAATACAATGATTGGTATCTTGCTGAATTATTTTTTTTAAAACCAGCTTTTTTATAAAAGAAATGCAAAAAAAAATTCAAAAGTTATATTTGGACAGAACCTAATTCTAAAAGTTGAATTATTTTTCACCTTGCCACCCTGGTGGAAATAGTTTCTGCCAATAATCTAATTTAGTCTTGCAGTGTTCTGAAAAACAATTCCAGAAGAATGAGTAAGTCTAAAAAATTCTGAAACATTCTGAAAAAGTATGAAAAGATCTATGTAAAACTTACTAATCATTTTAGAGACTGCATTTTTACAAGTTTTTGGACTCTTCTAGAATACTTTTTCAGAATTAATCAGATCTTTCATGAAAATTTAGCTAAAGTAAAAGAAAGACTTTTTCAGAGTTAATCAGTAAAATTTAAAACATTTCAGATTTTCGAAAAATTATTTACTGTAGGTTTTATCATATTTATTACTTCTCGTAAGGAATATAAAAACTTGATAGGAGGAGGGTTATTAGTAAAAAAATATTAATGTTTATATTCTATACATTTTTAAATTTTATTTACAGATTTTTTTTGATAATTAATTATATACGGTTAAAATATACAAACTGTTTTTATTAAATAATTACAAGACGATAATTATTATTATTATAATATATATAATACAAAGTATTTCAGATAAAGTTGGATCGTTTGGATCATGATGCACAGAGCATTCTTGATTTCTATCATTAGTAGCAGCATTCATTTTATTTCCAAAAAATTCCAAATCTTGCACCGCCAAAGCCGTTGCTGGTAAAACAAGTGGGCATGCATTATTATTAATGTTCACATAACTCCGGATATATCTGTACTTTTTACAATATTTTCGATTGGACATACGTGCTTTTGTTTATATCGATATAATCCTAACAATCAACACTACACTATTATTTTATAAACGAACACAAAAGGCACCTCTTCTACATTAGCTGTTGTCATCATAGATAAAGTTGGCATCATACGTGGAACGTAGAAGTGAAATTGAAAGTGGGGTGATGGCATGCGCAACAATGCATCATTCGATTTAGGATGGCCAATCAGAACCCCTGATTATGACTGACTAGAGCATACAGAGAACCTCTGTGTAGTCTGTGCTAGACGCGATAGACTTATGGTTTTAGAATAAATTGTGTATTAATATTGTATGTTTTATTACGTGTATTTCTTAAATGTTTTTGAAATATTTTGTACCAGGTATATATTTAATTATTATTAGTATTAATTAAATATTCTCAAAATAGTTTATATTATATTTATCTTAAAAGTATTTCGTTAATATTTCTTAAAATTACTTGTATTATATAACATTTTATTAAGTGTATTCCTTAAATGTTTTTGAAATAATTTGAATTATATGTATTATATTAAGTATTTCCTAAATGTTTTTGAAATATTTTGTATTATATATTTATTTGTAAGTATTTCTTTGTATTATATATATTATAATAATAATAATTATCGCCTTGTAATTATTTAATAAAAACAGTTCGTATATTTTAACCGTATATAATTAATTATTAAAAAAAATCTGTAAATAAAATTTAAAAATGTATAGAATATAAACATTAATATTTTTTTTACTAATAACCCTCCTCCTATCAAGTTTTTATATTCCTTACGAGAAGTAATAAATATGATAAAACCTACAGTAAATAATTTTTCGAAAATCTGAAATGTTTTAAATTTTACTGATTAACTCTGAAAAAGTCTTACTTTTACTTTAGCTAAATTTTCATGAAAGATCTGATTAATTCTGAAAAAGTATTCTAGAAGAGTCCAAAAAACTTGTAAAAATGCAGTCTTTAAAATGATTAGTAAGTTTTACATAGATCTTTTCATACTTTTTCAGAATGTTTCAGAATTTTTTAGACTTACTCATTCTTCTGGAATTGTTTTTCAGAACACTGCAAGACTATATTAGATTATTGGCAGAAACTATTTCCACCAGGGCAGTGATCAGATGGTGCTTTTTTGAGTTTCACTGAATACACCAACTTTTATTGAGAATAAAAAGTTTTTTTGACAAGTGCGTGGTTTCCGAGATACAGGGCTATGAAATTTTTATTTGATAAATGTTTCCATCATATAACTTTTACATTTCTTAATACATTTATTCCCCATTTGGTGTTCATTCATGTTAGGTGAAATCTGAAAAAATTATATTAAAAATTTGAACTAGGAATATGAACACTAACGTAGATAGAATAATTAATCTAGTCCAGATTTTGTAGCTGTATGTTTAAAACAGTTGTGTGATGCCGTCCTCGTTTAAATAATTTTAAGTGTTGTAAAATCAGACTATTTTCAAATTATGTTTCTATAAACTGTTAAGGGGTTTACCATAAATCCTGTGTACCACGCTATAAAGTTAAAGTGGTAAAAGATAATTCAATAATCAAAATGAACATGTTAGCCACCAGACAGCTGACATTCAGGATAAAAAGTATCCTCGAAAAAGCTCTCGCTGAGTTCAAACAAGATAATGATATGAAAAATAAGTATATTGAAACAACTAAAAAAGACAACGCACTGTTTATGACGGATGTCCCAGTATGTGAAGAAGAAATGAATGAAACAATTAGATTACATAAACTTAAGATTAAGGAATTAGTTAGCTATATAGAAAAACTAGAAATCTCAATAAAAATATCAAGAGAGATTGAAACAAAAACTATAAGTACACAAATTCAACAAAGTATATGTAAAAAAAGATGTGTATACAAACACAGATAGATAATAATATACAAAATAACTCTACAGAGTGTTCACAAAATAATAAATATAAAATAATTAAAATATTAAAATTGGATGAAAATGAAGAAATAAATTGTCCTAGTTTACATGATGAAATTCATCTAATTTTTGATATTATTTTAATTGATGAAGCAACACCGTGTTCTGAAAATAATGTACATAGTGCTACAGTGAACACATCTGATTTGCACATAAATACAAATCAAAATAATACTTATATTAGGTGATGAGAATGCAAAGCACATAAATCATAACCTTAGGAATGTCTTGGATAGTAATCTTTATGACATATGTTCCATTTATAAACTGGGTACTCTTATTAAATCAAGTCATAGATAACATTGATGTTTGGTAGAAAGTTTTACTTTAAAAGATCATGTAATAGTCATAGCTGGATCAAATGATTTTGATGCAAAAAAAACTCCTTTTCAATTTATTTGCAACAAGCTAAAAACATAGTCACAATCAAATATTATATTTACTTCAGTTCCATACCTTAGAAAAAACACTGCTGAACATCAAAATTTTTTGAAGTATAATTCTAAATTAAGTTATTTTCTTAATAAATTCAACAACTGTACTGAGGTCATACCAGATATTTAGAAATAAATAGAAAAACTGAAATAACCAGTATAAGAAAAAGAATTAGCGGAAGTATTTTATCTATATTCATATTTCTAAGACCGAGAAAACATTTAAAATTTATAAGTTTTGTAGAAAACCAAACAGGTTACAGAAAGAATAAAAATCAGCCCTGTAAATGAGCAAAATGAAAATTTTTTATGCCCACGCCTGTCACAACAGGAGTTACATTCAGAAACACTTCTGATGTTTTCACTTTTATTCAGCAGAATATTCAATATGTAGCTAATAAAATACAACAGTTGGATATTTTCTTAAAAGACTATAATGCAGATGTGTTATTATTAAGTGAACATTGGCAATTGCAAGAAGAAATTGACTTAATCAGTATTCAAGACTTCAAATTGTTCCTCGTTTTGTTGTTATAAACAGGAACATGGTGATGTAGTAATTTACAGTAAAGTTTTGCTCAGTAATAATTGTTAATAGACTCAAATTGTATTGAGAAATCAATCCGAATAATAAAAATTTAGGAAGTCGTGCAAATTCTGTAAAGGTAGAAACGTTGTGTGAATATTTGGCAATTATTCAGCTTCATTTAAATCAAAAAAATAATAAATATGTTTAACTATGTATTTTTGCAATTCTCTTGAAATTCAGCATTCAAGGTTTAACTGGTTAGTTACCAAATGTGAACTTTGTGTCATTTCTTGACTGGCTGACAACTAAAAAGGTGATCACGGAACTGGCAATTGAGTGGACTATTAAATCTTTCCAACCATTCAAACCGCCAGGAGAGGATGGAGTTTTTCCAGCTCTATGACAAAACAGACTGGAAATATTGCTTCCGTTCGTTACTAAACTATTCATAGCTAGTCTGGCATAGAACTATATGGATATCATCCAGTTGGTTGGCAGTTAAGGTAGTATATATACCAAAAATGGATAGGAAAGAACGAAGCCTAAATCGCTTAGACCAATTAACTTGACATATTTTTGTTGAGAAGCCTGGAGAAGGTACTGGATGGATATATCAGGGAAACATCCTGACTTGTAACCCCCACAATACCCACCTACCACCTACCAGATAGGAAAATCAACTAAACTCTGAACTAGCACTCCACAACTTAATCTGGAAGATCACCCCCCTTCAAATGAAGAAAATAGTGGTGGGAGTTTTTCTCGATATTGATGGGGCATTTAACAATGCATATGATAGATGGTCGAGAGACAACGTAGGTGGGCACATGCCAAAAAGTTCCGGGTTCGATTTCCGGTCGTGACAGTGGGATTAACTGTGAGAGTTTACTTCCACTATACACGTGTGTGTCTGTTGTCTCTAAATATCTACCCCCTCCCCTGAACGTTTGGTGATACAGGGGATTGTACATTATGTGGTGTTTATTATTATTATTGTCTGACTCCTTATGTACAGAGTGACTGACAGATAAATTAACCAACCATAGGCTACTGAATTCGTGCTATGCTATCAAACAGAACCATAACCTTTCTACAGGGAGCAACCGTTAGTTTTAGAGCCACAAGAGGATGCCCGCAAGGTGAAGTTCTTTCCTCACTTTTGTGGTCACTTCTTGTGAACGACTTGCTGACTATGCTCACCCTGTGGGAGGTTGAAGTTCTAGCATATGCAAACGATCTAGTCATACTATTTAGAGGAAACTCTGAAGAGTAGTATCTAATAACCTTCAAGAGACACTGAATGCAGTAAACAACTGGCGTGACAGGAAGCAGATATCTGTGAACTCTCAAAAAACAGCAATAGTACCATTCGCCCGGAAAAGGAAGCTGGAGGGCTAAGAAAGTCTTCCTTCATGAGTGAAACTATTCCATCTGCAGAGGAGGTGAAGTATCTAGGAACCACTTTAGATAAATCACCTAACTGGAACACCCATCTAGAAAATGTAATCCACAAAACAAAACTGTCCTTATGGATATGTCGTCGAATGTGGTAAATCCTGGTGCATGGGCACAAATTTACTGGATTTGTGTATTGGTCATACATTTGATTAAGTTATGGACAAGAAAAATTCTCTTAAAACACCACCATAGGTAATACCTCAAAGTAACTTGTGCGGGAGAAGGCTACACATTATAAAGACGATGGACACACACCCAATATCCAAGTATGCTAAGATTAATTTGTGATTTAGAAAAAAATCCTAGCTCCTCGACGGGAGATCAAATCCAGAGTGCGAGTCAAGTGTCCTTACCACTCAACCACGAAGCCACACCAGACCAATGAAAACATATTGATCCATCGTTTGGTGATAGAAAGGATTGCAACGGACGACCAGAGCCAAACTCTCTGATATGCAGAGATTAGTATGCTTGACAATAACGGGGGCAATTAATACCACACCGTCAGCCGTAATGGAAATCCTCCTGGACTTACCCTCTCTTCATATATATTCGGAGAGAGAGGCCAGGTGGGCAACATAGACTTCAACAAGCGGCCGTTAATATGCGTAGATTAGTATCATGGAGCGGAACAGGCCGATGGATGACATAGAACGTCATAGCATCCTGGGAATGCCCTCAGATACTGTGCCTGTCATGACCAACGTCGAGCTGACCTTCAGCATCCTTTTTCCGGAAAGAGATGAGTGGGATCGGAATAAAGCCAACCTACTAAACTAGTTGCTGGTTTACAGATCGCTCAGAAACACTCAAGGGAACACGAGCTGGCTCTAAGCCATTTGAGCAAAAACAATAAAGTGATTGATCTCGATACCTGACCACAATGGTCTGGAAGATAACGAAATAGCCGACTGCTTGGTCAGAGAGGGAGCAGGATCACGAATCATCAGACCCTGCCAAGTGGTACTTGGCATATCCTCAAGTGTCGCCAAGAAACTTTTAGAGTTAAACAGGGTAAACCTGAAAATTCTAACAGGCCTATACATCTAAAACCACGAAGGGGCGAACACGATCATTAGTATGCGCAATTTCTTTTTATCCGTTGAACATTGGCCGATGGTGTATTATACACCCGAGAATTACCGAACCACTTTACTATAATAACGTGTAAAGCCAGCTAGATAGGTATCGCATCAGCTGTGTCGAACCGCACTCACTGATACACGACGGGATCGCCCTGCGCCGCTAACGGTCAAACATGAATTGCGCATATCAATGACCGTCGTCGCCCCTTCGTGGTTTTATCTGCATACTGGGCATTGCCAACTAAACTATCATCTGCTTAAACTCGGTCTGGCGGAAAAAGCCGATTGCTGCCTATGCCTCGAGGATGATGATAATGGAGACACATCTTATATACCTGGTCCGCTGTGGAGAGGATCCAATTCTCAATATTTGGCAAAAGGCAACTGCTGCCAGAGGATCTGGACACACTCTCACCCAATAAAGTTGTGATCAGTTTCATTAAGAGACTGAACTGATTGGGTGAAATATAAGTAGGAGTGAGCCACTATAGGCCTGTTGATAGCCACAATGGAGGGCTCAAAAGAACCCACTCACAAAAACCTAATCCTAATACTAATCCATGTCTAGAAAAAAATATAACACGATAAAATTCAGACTAAGCCACTGGACTAATTACTACTAACTGTAACTTGTACCATAAAACTGTTTTTGAATATTTTGAAAAGGTAGTTATTGACATATTACCCAAATGTTGGCTTATAAAGCCAACACCTGCGAACAAATTGCGCAAACTAACGTTGCACAACAAATTGTTGTGCGAACAAGGTCACCCATACACTGCGCAATTTTATACAAATTTCAGTTGCTTTTGTCGTATACCTACGGAAACATGCCGTCTGCCGATGCAGCCTGTTTAGCTATAATTGCTGTTGCGTCGGATGTTGGTGTTAAAAAAAGAAAAAGGAAGCAGAGAGTGTGGATGAAAGAGTGGTTGAAGAAAAGATCTCGTTTTAACCACGCAAATCTCCTCAAAGAACTTCAGTTGAGTTCACAAAGCCCAAACACGATGCAATAGTTGCGCAACGCCACTCGTTGTGCAATTAATTTCAACCAAGTTTGAATTTCTGCAACTAGTTGCGCAGCACGTCAAACAACACCATACCACAGAATAACCAACAATCAGAAGAGAATCTTTCAATTGGCGCCAAGGTTTGCGCATTTTTAATCGCGCATCGAAATCGCCATGTTTTTGGAATAGAATGAAGCATTGCCAGACGTACAATAATTAATGATTTGTACAATAATTTAATGTCACGCACTAAAGCGTAGAAAATTCAATTTACGACATTTTCAGAGAACTATTGAAATAGTTAAATGTATATAACTGATATTCAAAATCAATCACCTTATTGCGACAAGTGTTACAAATTGTAGTATGTGGTTGGACTGGTTGGTACATTAATTTCAAAGCTCACATTTGGCAACGGTGCTTATTGTTTATAACCCTTAAATTCACAGAACATACAATTTAGCATTAAATATCATATGTGAAAATAAAATGAAAAGTTCTATTTAAGGTGTTGTGTATTAATGTATTGTGTACTGTTTAAAATCGAGTGTGAATTGTGAGTTGTGACATTATATAAGTCAGTGTTTAGCTAAGTTTTATATTAAGAGTGCCTTGACACTATACCTATATACATATTTTTAAACTGTTAATTAAAAGTGTTATTATTCGGATTAGATGGATATCTCCAAGAAATCTTCAGGAAGCGTGTGTTCTGCATACAACTGCAAAAACAAGCAGTATAATTGCAAGGAGAGCTTCTTCAGATTTCCCAAGGATGTTGGACGGTAAGTTTGGATCACAAAAATTTGTAGAGAAATTAAAACAGGAAACGATTATAATTTTATGTATAATGGATAGGAGACTCAGTTTTAGGATAAAATAAGTAATATGACATCACATAATGCACGTTAATATTATGCTTACACCCACAAAGTGTTTCTTAGGCGCATTGTTTAAGTACTTATTTATATATTACCGAGACTATTGTACTTTAAAACCTAAATATATCTTAGTAGATGCCTTAACTGCTAGTAAGGTAAAGGTAATGTGGTAGAAAGTTTCGAAAGACTATTGTTATTGTGGCTTACGATTGGTTCAATTTAATATTCTTTTTTCAGGGCAAGGATATGGGCTATAGTTTGCCATAGGGAAGACCTGTTGGAACAAGTAGATCATTTACACAAAAGTCACAGGTTGTGTAGTGCCCATTTCTCATCCGAAATGTTTTTAAATAATAATCGACTTCTGCATAATGCAACACCAACAATTTTTCGGTCATTAGAGGGATGTTCAAGAAATACAGACCACTCGTATACTGCATTTGCTACATCTGTAGTTGAAAGCAGTACAGGTAAGACCATTATAATTTGAATATTTTACAAAATGCGAATAGATCTGTTTAAAAAAATCTATGATTGAGAAGTGTAATATGTATTTAGGATTTTTTTTTATTATACATTTTTACGTTATTACTTATTATAAACGTAATTTTAATATGAGTGAGGTATCTTCATTAATTATGTTTACAGAAAAAAGGAAAATTTCGTTGGAAAAACAAATGGAAATTGATGCTACAGGAAATGACGATACCTTGGAGGAAGTACCCAATAAAATTTTAGTGCTAGAGGATCCTGTAATAGTTCCAGGTACCTCTTTATTTAGTAATCGTACAATTTAATTTTTTCTTTTATAAAAAAGTTATACTAATAAAATAATAAGTATTAATATTAATATTGGCCTTTTTTTCTCAAAATATATGAAAAAGTTTTCATATGTACATTTGAGTCAATCAGTATCGTGAAGTGAAAAAATATGATAGCTTCTAATACAGTCTAGAATTTTAAAAGCACATATTCATACAGATTGTCTTAATGCTCTTTTTATATTTCTAGGTCCAACAAGAGATGTACTTTCACCACTAGATGTGAATATTCCAATGGTACCATCTGACACATCCGCAAATCGCACAGATATTTTGCTCTCTCCATCCAGTAGCACCCAAACTTCATTGTACTTATCATCTCACAGTCCAAGGAAAGAAAAATTCAGGCGAACTGTCAAATATTTGCAACATGAAAATGATCATTTAAAAAGAAAGATTGAAGAGCTACATGGCAAACTGGAAAATTTAGAACACGTCACATTGGACCAGTATAAATCACTTACATTTAAATTTTGTCCCTCACCTGAACTTGCTAACTTTATAAATGTCCAAGTTTCGCAAATACAGCATCATCCAAAAGGTCGAAGATACCCTTTAGAATTCAAAAAAATATGTTTGGCGATGTATTTTACAGGCCCAAAATTGTATAAACAAAAATTAATGCATACATTTTGCCTTCCTTCACCAAAAACTTTATTAAAAATTATTAAAGGTATCAAGCCCCGCCCTGGATTATATAATGAAGAACTCTTTCACATCCTTAAAATGAAAGTAGATAATTTTCAAGAAGAAGATAAACAATGTGTTTTGTGTATAGATGAAATGAGTATTAAGGCTCATTTATTTTATAATAGATCAACCGACACGGTTGTGGGATTTGAGGATCATGGAAAGGATAAGCGAGTATTCAAGCCAGCACTTAACGCTACAGTTTTAATGATTAGAGGAATTTACTCTAAATGGAAACAACCATTATGTTATTATTTTTTTAATTCCACTTGCCCAGCAAATTCATTAAAGGAAATTGTAACTGAAGCCATTTTAAAGTTGAAACACATTAGTTTAAATGTTGCCGTAGTAATATCTGATATGGGTTCTAACAATTTATTAATGACAAAGTTATTAAATATATCACCTGAACATCCTTTTTTTAATGTGGAAGGCCAGAAAATAATATACATGTTTGACACACCACATCTAATAAAAGCTGCAAGGAGTAATTTATTAAAACACAAGTATGTTTATGATGGAAAAGTAATTTCTTGGGAGTACATACGCATATTTTATAACCATGATAAAAAATACAGTACAAGGGCAGCACCAAAGTTAACGGATTCTCATGTGTACCCAAATAATTTTGAAAAAATGAAGGTTAAATTTGCTACGCAGGTATTTAGTGCTACTGTATCGGCTGGTTTAAATGTTTATATAAGATTTGGAGTACTACCATCAGAAGCTGTTACAACATCTGAATTCATTGAAAGAATGGATAAATTATTTGACATTTTAAATTCATCAAACACAACTAGCTCAAAAAAATTCAATAGGGCTTTCAAAGGGCTACCTTATCAAATAGAATTTTTTAGAAGATTGTTATAAGTTCTTTGATAACCTAAAAGTTTACAATGCTGCAGGAGAAGATATTACAAACAAAATTAAGTTTATAAAGTGTTTTAAAATTACAATACGTGGCCTGATTCTTTTATATGACAATCTAAAAAAATTTTAATTATGAATATCTCCTTACAAGGAGATTAAACCAAGACAGTTTAGAAAACTTTTTTGGTTCAATACGGCAACAGAATGGAAATTGTGTAAATCCAACTTCCATACAATTTGAGAGATCATTTAGGAAGTTGCTATGTATAAATTTATTTCACTCGGGAACTGAAAATTGTGAAGGTGATACTGATCAAATGTTATTAAAAGTAACAGATATGGTGAATCAATTACCACATACTTCAGAAGGATGTAGTGAAGATGTTGCACAATTGATTCCTATAGATACTGATTATCAGTCAAATGATATATTGGAAAAAAATTTTAGGCGATATGTTTGTGGTTACTTGATAAAAAAATCTTTAAATATCCATGACTGTGTAGTTTGTCAAAATTATGCTAAGGCGCATGAACAATTAGATGACAGCTCCTTTTTTTGTTACTTTAAAGCATATGAAAATGCAAATTTAGATACTTTTGGAAACCTAAATATGCTAGATGATTACTTTGTAAATTTTATAGCGAAGTTAGAGTGTTTATTTGGACAATACTTTGAAGTGTTAGTGATAAAACATGTAAATGAATTTTACAACATTTGTAAAACAGTACCATTCCAACATCCATGTGATTATTTCCCTAAAGAATTCATCATTAGATTGTATATTAGACTAAGGGTATTTTATACATTGAAAAATATTAATCAAAATTTTAAAAGCCGCAATAATAAAAATAAAATGATAATATGGAAACATCAGTAATAAACTTTAAGAGTGCCTTTCATACACTAAAGTTTTTTGAAACAGGTGAGGACGGTTGTAGAATAAATGTTGTACGCAACACACCCTGAAAGTGTCTTTACTGGGCTCGCCGACTTGGAAACTGCCAGCTCGCCCAGTAAGAAATCACTTTCCGGTCTTATTATCTAAATAACTATTGTTTTTGACGTGTCAGTTTTATTTCGGTGGCTAAATATATCCAATCGAAGAAAAATTTCATACATTAATGTTGCAAAATATATTTTCCATTTTTCTTTTTTATTAGAACAAAATATTTGTATTTTATTTCATACTGTTTTGTATTTTCTTAATCTAAAAATGTAACTGAATAAACTTTGTTTTTATATACTATTTTGTTTTATTTTATCCATATTTCACCAAACCCCCTTGAAAAGTAATTAAAAATTAATTAGGGCTGGGGAAAAGAATTGATTAGTCAATTAATGGAATAAACATTGAATTTATTGAATTTTCCTAACAAAGCAAGTTTTTTTATGTTTACTGCATGAATCTCGGAAAGTAAATGGAGAAACATTTATAGTTTTGTGAGTCCCATTTAAAATAGGTAGTTTTTTTTTAACTATGTTGCTTACTTGATACCTGCTTGTAGATAATTGAATATTTCAAATATTTCTAAATTCATCATATATATATATATATATATATATATATATATATATATATATATATATATATATATATATATATATATATATATATATATATATATATATATATATATATATATATATATATATATATACTCACTACTCTGGAGAACATAAAATACATTCCACCGTCATCGCACATCTTTTACCATATTACAATATTTTCTTGATGTTCTAGAAGCCTAATATTCTCATTATTCATAATATTATATGGTTAATGATTTTTCAGAGGCATCAGATTTTCTCATAAATCTCTATTTCTAGTTTTAATTGTAAGTTTCATATAAGGTGACAAATACAACACATTTACTTTGAGACAGTTTAAAACTTGAATAGTAATTTCATGAAATCGCAAGATCACAAATACCTAAGTACAGATCTGACCACAACATTACAAAATAATACGCCCCTGACTTCTATTCCAAAAACATGGCCGATTCTGGAGCTAAATTGTTCCACGCTATGCGCTACGAGATTCCCTTCTGATTGTTAGTTATTCTGTGACCATACATTATACAATTGTTTGCACAACAGCCTCTGTTGCGCAATTTGTTCGCAGGTGTATGGGGGGCTTAACAGAACTGTAAAGTAAGTGGATGTAATGGATTTTTGTTTTCACCATGAAGCTGGTTTTTAAAAAAGGGTCCGAAATTGCGCCACCGGTTTTTTTTCAGCAATATTAGCAGAGAAAATATATGATGAAAATAGTCGCATTTTATAAATTTTACACCATAGCAATTTTAAACTTTAAAACTAAATACAACTTACAAAGACTGTAAAAAAAAATATATTTAATTGATCGATTGCCAGTATAATAAAGGGGCCCATTCACGACCAATCACGTTGCGCAACAATGCCTGTTGTGCAACATAATTGAATGGTACTGATTGACATGTTGCACAACCTGTTTTATAAAATCAGAATCGCCAGATATTTTTTGGGCAACAGACCTGTTGCGCAAAAAAATTTGTATCGTGAATAGTCGTGTTGTGCAAACTTTATCATTCCGAGATTTGACCGCCGTACTGTGCGTGTGCAGAATGCCAGAATAGGTAAATAGATGACATAATGCAATATTATACGTAAAGAAATGTGGCGTCATTTACGGAACAAAGATTTTTGGCTCGAATTTATTGATATGTATAGCAAAATCAATAGGATCATACATGTGACAGATTGAATGAGCGTATTTTCACCGAATGTTGTGTAAAAAAAGTGTCAACGTGTGTACGATTTTAAAATAATAAAGTGCACAACAAAATGTTACGCAAATAATTGTTGTGCTAAATGATTCATTGTGAATAGGCGCTTAACTCAATGAGGGCTACCGCGCTTGAATTCACCACGAGAGGCGCTAAAGTAGGGTTTTTAGTGATTTTTATAAAAATTAGCTGAAAAACATTTAACCCAATGATGATGACAAATGAGGAGGGTAATAATTTACTTGCTTAGTAGGGAAATTATTGTACTTATCAGAGGTGTCTTATGTTATTAAAGTTAGGTTATATCAAGCATGAGCATAATAAAAACAACAAATATGCATGATTATTACTTACGATTTTCTGTAGTAGTCTCCTTTGGTAACGCATAATCGTCAGTATTAAAATGTTTCTTACAAACACACGAATGTTTCGAAGGAGTAAAGTCATCCTGCGAATCGCTACCAACCACTGTTTTAGACGAGTTTTGTCTCTCGGAAACATATGTCCGCCTTTTGTTTCCGAACAAAATGGAACTGCACAACACTGAGGCATAATTAACAAGTTTTTTTATTTACTGGTGTACGAAATAATTGTAATAAAACCCTATAAACTTGTTTCGCGCCTAACAACTTTTAACAGTTACCTTACTCTCCAGTGGCGCCAACTGATGAGCCTAAAAATGGTAGCCCTCATTATTCTAGCTTGGCACTTGAGCTTTGATGCGCAATGGTCTAAACCTCGCGCTTTCAATTTAAAGCGGTTTGGCCATTAACACCTAAAAACAAGTCCTTAGGGCTGAGCCGAACGCGCTGGCCCATGAATTCTAGAATATTCCATGTAGTTGCACGTTTTTAGTATATGAGTTCTATATAGATTAGGTGCATCCGAGCTTATTATTTATTTTTCAGAGAGTTTTCACGCAATAATTAGGGTTTTTTTAATTAAAATCGTCAGTATAGAAGTTGGTAAACATGCAAAGGAAATTATGTGAATGGACCGAAAATGCTATTCCAAGAAAAGTATTTACACCTACAAAGTGCAGTAAAGTGTGCGAGCCTCATTTCATCACACAGCAATTCATTACAAAATTCCCGAACAGGTCAGGTTGTAACTGTAAAATTAAGGTACGTCCTCGTTCGCAGTCAGATGCAATACCTATTAAATTTCCTGGTTGTCCCGAATTTTTCAAAACCTTAATCTATTTATCAAAGTAGGGATGCTAAACTTCGGGCAATTGAGCAAACTGATTTTGTTTAAGCCTTTTAGAATAGTGAAAAAGAATATTTATGTCTCCAAAATTCTATCAACTATAAAAATTACTAAGAATTTCTCAATATTGATTACGTTAACAGAGTAATATAATTATTCAAAACAGCAACAGCTCGATACACTGCATGTTTTTGCAATTTAATATTTTGGTAGGTAAATGTAAATAAAAATAAGTGCACATAGGTAACAGATTTTCTAAAAATTAAATTGCATAAACCATTACTTGGTTATTCATAAATGATAATTATTACGATACCTATACTAAAACACATTTTGTTGACTCCAAAAAACAGTTTCAACCATATTTTAGAGTTAGGTCACAATTTTCCAAATTTAAGCAATCTTAAAATACTACATAGAAAGCTTAAAATTAAATTATTAAAATCCATAGAAATGTTTAAATCTATTAATAGCCAGTTAATGTAATTCTTGTTTGTGAATCCTAGTATAGAAACTCTTATTTATTGACTTATTGCTTCATAAACCATGTTAAAAATTTCCCTTTAAAATGTGATTTATTACATCATATTGATTTTCTAATTTATTTCTTTGAAATTTAAATCTAAAATCTATTCTCATATTCATTTTTACAATAGTTTGGTACATGAATTCCCCTGGATTTTTTTGCTTTGAAATTTCGTTTTCCCTTTTAAAAAACCGAATGGGGTGCGATATAAGGGCTAATTCGCGACTGGCAACCTCGTTTTACAGGAAGCGCTTGAGGTACCTTCAGAGATAAAGGGGGTTGTATTACCTGCGGTGTTTAGAACTACCAGACAAGTCCCTGGACTTTATTGACTTTTCCCATGTAAAATTAGATACATGTAAAGGAAATGAAGCGAATTTTAGCGGAAATGTGCAAAAGTGAAATACATTTTTCAGTTTGCAATAATAATATAAACAAAAAAATAGGTATACACATAAATATTCCTCTAGATGGGTATTTTTTAAACGTAAATTCTAAGCTACCCTTTTAGTTTTTCTCCTGACTGATATGGTCAGTCGATAGGTTCATGATGTAAAATGTGGCACACAAATCACAAAATTGAGAAAAATTTACTTTTCTTGTTTTTCCTCTGTACCCTTCAGATACTAACGGATTTTTCCTCTCTGCGTTATTACACAAATTTTGCTAATTGAAAAATATTGCATTATTATTTTCATTAAAATGCTGAATTCATATTTTTTCAAATTAAATAAATATATTGAACCTACAGTACGTTGTTTTTTTTTACATGTTGAATGTCACTGCGAGGAAAAGGTTATCTATTACGTCAAAGGTAATGTGATTGCAGCAAGATTTATAGGAGGCACCGAGGTATAGTAGGGGAAATCGTTATGTGATTGGACGTGCGGGGTAAGACGCTACAGACGCTACTTTTTCAATGTAGGTTTTTGTGCTCAATTTAGCTAGCAACAATTTAACAATTGTAGAAAAAATTATTAAATTGAACTAAAAGTATTGCATGTTGACTACACATACAGTAGTTGCAGTATTCAAGTTTGCTTAATATAAACTGTTACTACCCAGCAAGAACCACGAAGAGGTGTGAACATTTCTTGCCAGGAAAGTATGAGTATGGAATATTAGTATAGAATAAGGAAATTAATTAAAAAGTAACAAGAAACCTGTAAAACAAAAAATAGTAACAGAAACAAATATTTTTCTCAATAAATAAACTGATCTTAATAGTAAAGTTATTGTGTACTATAATAAAAACAGAAAGACCTATTTTTGTCAAAATGAAAAAAATATATATTAATAAATAATAACATCCTGAAAAAGAATATTTCTCAAGCACTAAAGTACGAAAGCACAAAAGCGGAAATAAATAACCCAGATAACAAAAATAATTGGCCCAGCGCTTTTTAAGCACATTCATTCAGGCAGTTGATGTGCACTTGTAAATATCACTTGCCAAGTACTCCGTTGTCCAGGCGGCCGCTAGCCGTCCGTCGATAGTTTCCCACAAAGAATGCAATTTCTTCAGAAGTGCTGCTTAAGCGTTTCATTTCGTTAGATGATAACTATTTAATTGATGCATCTAAGGCACTCACACACTGCGTAAAAAATGCAGTTTACCTTAAATAGTACTCCACCACACTGGCGGTTCTTCTATAGGGTCATGTGGTCAATGACCTCCTACATACAAATAAAAAAATAGAGCTATTCATTTTCTGAAGTTTAAAAATAATATAATATATATATTTTTAATATTCCTAGATTTCCGTGTAGCTGTTTACTGTCACATTTTGACATTTCAATCGATAATGCCAACTCAACTGCTTTTTCAAAAGTAAAAATAGGGGCATTTTGTTGTAATAACCTTTCCGTGATATCATTATCTCGATTTCCTTTAATAAACTGAAATCTTAAATGTGTACCTATGGTTGATATGTTGCGTTCTGAGCATTTAAAATTACAATTTGTTGTAATTCTGCTACATAATTAGAAACTGATTTCCCTTCGTTTTAAATTATGATTGAAAATCTGTGTTGTTCAGCTATTTCACTAGATGGTGGACAAATGTGAACTTTTAAAGTTGAACTAATTCATTGTAACTTTTCGTATTACGTAAACAAGATTATAATGTTTGGTACATTTTTGGGCCTAAATAATTTAGAAAAATCTAATTATTGATTATTTTCCGGAGTATTTTCTATTAGTCTAAGCAGTAACGTGCAAATTCGACGATGAAAGGTTACCGCCTACCAGTCGGTAATCAAAGAGATCTATGAGTATCATACTTTTTTCTCCTTTGAAATTTTTGGTATGGCGGCCGGATACGGAGGAGGGGACATTTTTTTGGATCAAATGGTTACCGATATTTGTCTGCATAGGTAGTTGCGAAAAATGGATCAAAATTTGAAATGATGATAAAAAAATAGTTTAAATTAAAAAAAGACGTCTGCCCAACCAGTTTATGGTTCACAAGGCACTACAAAACTTTAACCTTGGCTGGCAGACATTTTTTGCCAAATTTAACCCCCCCCCAAATCGCCCCTTAAAAGGTTAAAAAAAATCAGTTTTTTCGTGTCTGTACTTTTTTTATTATAAATATTAAAAAACGTCCTTTGGATATGTTAATACAGT
Source organism: Rhamnusium bicolor (assembly GCA_029963845.1). Taxonomy (NCBI): domain Eukaryota; kingdom Metazoa; phylum Arthropoda; class Insecta; order Coleoptera; family Cerambycidae; genus Rhamnusium; species Rhamnusium bicolor. Next base: position 64,487 of record JANEYF010000423.1, read on the forward strand.
AGAAAATACGAAAAATTTTAGCGTTTTTAATCCTTTAAGGGATATCAAAAGCTAATTTTGTTTACTTGGTGGCGCGCCGTGCATCCAGTTGGTATAACAAATAAAATATAAATATTTATTTTTTATATATTATGATCACAAGAAAATATTGTACCTGTATGGGCATTTGTGAAAAATCAGATTTGGTTGTATTTTTCAATTTCTAATTGTCAAAGTATGTTTTTCCCAAGAGTATTGTTCTTAAGCACCCTCTACACAATAACTCATTATCGGCCATCATGGCGATACAAGAAGAATAAACTAACAACGAATGCGTAATCAGGCTTTAGCCAATCAAAACTTAGATGTATTAAAAGCGTCATGGTGACGTCATTGGTAGCCAATTAAAGGCCCAAAAAACATAATTTATCGTATCCCAAATTATTACATTAAAATAATTTTAAATCAATACGATAAGATTCCATAATAAAGGTCGTTAACTAATTGTTGACTGAGAATGTTAAAAACTTTATTAAAATCAGTGATGTCAGAATATAAAGAATGAAAATATAAACTTTCTCATGAATTCATCAAAATCAACAAAATTTTGAAATACAGATAGACGTGTTTCGTAATTAAATATATTTTAAGTAGATAGAACAATAGTATTCGTATGTAAATATTAGTCCGAAAATAGTCGGTATGATCGGATAATTAATAAAATACGGTTATTTTCACTTGTCGACGTTTCGATTTTTTTTAACCTGAAGAAGATTAAAAAAATTAATCGAAACGTAGATAAGTGAAAATAACCGTCAGTTATTTATTATTCGATCACACCGACTATTTATGGACAAATAAATTTTAGGCTGGTAAAATTTTAGTTTTATATTTGTTGGTTACTATACATATACAGACATTTTCATAACAACCAGTTTTATATCTAAATCCCTATATATCAGTGTACCCGTATAGATGTAGTGTAGAATATACTTTTTTCTAAAATCACTTGGCATAATTAATCCACATAAAATTAAAATAGTGTTAGACTTACCTGATTATTTAATGTTGAAAATCTAGACGAAAAAATTTTAATGCACAATGTAGATTTGGCGGTAGACTTTATTTTCTTTAATTATTTACAAATAATAACAAAGCATACAAACAAAAAATTCTCTCACATGGGTCATGAAAAATTAGAAAACTAATACAAAAGAAAAATTAAGGCTAAGATGATAAGTAAAATAGAATTAGCCCACAAATAACTTGGCATTTTTTTGGGGCTACAAAATATATACAATTTATTATCCACTTTTGTGATTCTCAAGGTATGTGTAATTACTACAGACCTCTATATGTTCCCACGATATAATAATTTGAAAAAAAAATATATTTTACAAAATACCTAAACATTTTAATATTTACACATACAGAACAAGTTTGCAAATAATATTACAAATACAATATTACAAGAAGATTCAGGTACATTTTTTTATAATTATCTAATGAAGGAAATATAATAATATTTCCTTCATTAGTATCAACAATATTTTCTTCATTTTCATTTTCTTGTAACATTTTATTTCCTTCAAAGCTCCTGCTTTTTCTTCTATCTTCTCCAACATATTGCTCTTTGACACTCGCCTTATCATTCTCAAATAAAAGAACAGTATTTTTTTTTCAGTATATTTTATAATGCTCCAGCTATAAATAAATTAGTGTCATGAAACATGATGACATTACATATTCATTTAAATATTAATTGTTAATTTTTTCGTTTAGTTTTCAGATAACCTCAATAATTGCATTTAAATAATGTTATAAAAAATAGACAAAACTACGTACATCAATACTAAATAAATGGTGCGTGCAAACGATTAATGATTAGGAAAACTTTGACAGAATCTAATTACGTCTTAGTTTACTTCGTAAATCTCTTTAAAAATCACACTTCTCAGAATGTAGATTCGGCTTAAATTATAAATTTCACAAAATAAAAGTCATTTCTTTTTCAGCTTCTCATTCTTTGAAAATCTGTGGTAAGATAATATTTATCGTTCTATCACTTGTATCGAGACAGTACTTTATACAGTAGCTGGTAGGCGTTGTACCCTAAAATGGAGTAGAAAAGGTTTAATTTAATATCCTACCTTTTTTGATTATGTAAATTTTTTAAATTGAAACGGAAATATCAAACTAATTCAATGTAATTTTCAGTATGCTGTTTTTGGTTACAATTACATATTATTAAAAACCATTAGTGTTCATTTTAGCGGACACCGAAAGTATTTAAACCTATTTTTATTTATGAAAAAACCATAGAGGCCTATTTACTTTGTCTGTCTGTCTTATATGTTATAGTTGTGTCATTTAAAACTGCAAGGTATTTTCATTAAATGTAATAATAAAGTAATAATAAACACACAACCACACAACCTCCCACTATGTATAACACGAATATAAACGGCCATTGTATCAATCGGTGACGTCAGTTTGACATTATCTGTCTTTCTAATTTGCTTACATTGCTAAATGGGGAATAAACGCTCCTTGTTAGTTTAATTTTCTTGGTGACGATGGGTAGTCGTATAGAGGGCAAGTAATGTACACCTAGTTACCCGACTGGCGAGCGTCATCATTTACTTTATCTTAAAGTAAACTTTCTAACGATAATGAACAGTCTATAAATATATGTGAAATAGAAATAGAAATATACTAATCGTTCGACAACTGCTGTTATAGTTTAAATTTTACATTTATGGTAACATTGCAAATTAAAGTATTTTCAACTGTTTGTTCATTTTTTAAAAAGTGCTCTTTAACAAATAGTTCTTTAATTGGCGCAGTCGGTAGGATCTGCAAAAGAAAACTACCGTAGTTTTCGTGAGTTTTAACTCCTTATTTGCTAAAAATCCAAACAAGTGAAGGAACCAGTGAAACATCAGCAGCGATTGTGTACCTTTCCAGGAAGCCAGAGCCCCAGCAAACCACCGAGGTAAGTCGAGTTCTCCTTTCTGTAACATCTTCCTAAGAACCTTTACGGTAAAAGTTCTCTCCGGAAAATTTAATTATAGGTGCGACCATCTTGGTAAACTACCAAAATTTTTAAATATCACATTTTAAATCTGGTAGATTGTTTACAGCAAACAGGCGTAGATTTAAGAAATTTAGTTTTACTAAAAGAAACAGAATTTTAATTTCTCAGTAAATCGTATTTAATTTTAATATTTTTAATATTTAGTGATTTGTACAAGACTTGCTTGGTACAAATTGGTTTGTGGTCAGACTCAAAAAAAAAATTATATGACCGAAGAAACAATCAATAATCTATCAAAGTCACTCGAGTCGTTAAAAATAAATAACGAGAAAATGCCTTCTGAAATCAATTATACTCTTTTAAAAATTCATTCTGATACGATACCCACATATGATGGATCAGAACTAGATTTAGAATTGTTTATAAACGCTGTGGACGAGTTTCACAAACTATATCATAGTTCAGACATTATCTTAAATAAATGCGTCAATAATATTATTAAAGGAAAACTGAGAGACCGTGCAAAAATTCGTATAGGTTTCCGACCCGAACTCTTGGCTTTTAATCAGACAAGGTTTAAGAAAAACTTTGGAGATAATCAAAGTCTCGATATTCTTGAACAACAACTTTTTACAATGACACTACAAAGAAACGAAAACTGTAGTGACTTCGCGAAACGGATTCAATTATTACGTAGTGAACTCTGTTTTAAAAATAAATTCTAAACCAGTCGCCGAAATGACGATAGACGAAAAGCTATTACACATAAGACAATACGATTCTCAATCCTTAAAAGCATTTTTACGAAATTTAAATATCCGAGCATGCAATTTCATAAGATCACGAGACCCTAATAACTTGGTAGATGCCATGAATTTATATCTGGAAAATTATATCTACACAAAATATGACAATACAAAGCGGACACAGTCATACGCAACAGTCACGTAATAATTCCATACAGAACATTAACCCATTTTTCTCAAATTCAACCCGACAAAACCATAATACACATACTAATAATTTCTAAAACCAGAGAATAATTTCCAAACAACAGACATTCCCAAGTCAACCCATACACTTACAACCGAGACAAATTCCAAAAAGATTTCCCGCGAAATAAAAAATTTTTCGCCCCCCAAAAAAACCTTTTTAAATCCAACCCCCAAAAAAAACAAACCCCCCCCCCCCCCACCCCCTCCTTTTCGCCCCCCCCCCCCCCAAAAAAAAAAAACACCCCCGAGAAGACAATTAAATTAAAATCAGATCAGACAACAATTCCCGTGGTTTCAAAAACAAGACACACCAAAATTCATTTCGCAGGAACTCCACGCGATAGACGAGAACGAATTAGAAAGCCAACGTTATAATAATTATGAAAATAATTACGAATACCCTGACAATTCCCAAGTAGGAGCTCCTACTTAATTATAACGACCCTGTATATCAGTCAATGACTGACTCCCCAAAAAATCACTATACTTTCGATGGAGAATCCAAACAGGACGAACAAAATCAAGTCATATAGGAACATGCAGAAACAGAAAATCAAAATTTTACCCATATCCCAACACAGAACCGACAAACATAATATTTAACGCATACGTGAACGCCCTTCCGTACATCCAAATCGAAAACCCCAATATAAAACTTCTAATCTACACCGGATGTAACATTTCTATGTTAAGACCATTCATTGCTGAAAATTATTTTCCACAGGATATTTACAAAGCCTCTTCACAACTTAAATCCCTAGGCAGAGGCGTAGAGGCTTTCTACAAGGCATCAATATCTGCATTTCCTGAATTGCAAACTGAATGTAATATAGACTTTACCTTATATCCTTTCTCAGACTATTTTGACGGAATCATAGGATTAGATGAACTTCGAAAACTTAATCTAACTATGGACTTTAATAACCAAATCCTATATAATGAAAATATATAAATACCCTTCTATTATCGCGATAAAAATACCCAACTCCACTTTACTATAGAAATACCAGCACATGAAAGGCTAGACCAAAAATTTTATGTAGACAATTGCGAAGGAGAAATATTTATTCCCTATCAAGAACTTTTTGACCTCACCATTCCCAAGACATTAACATACGCATCGAATTCTAAAGCGCGATTTGAAATACAAAACAATACTGATAGAACGGTATGTGTGGACTTTAAACAACATATAAAAGCATTCTATATTGATACCGAAGAATTTGAATACATAACATTGACAGCGCTCTATCGGGTTACACAAATTGCAACCAACCAAATAAAAAAGTCTAAATTCACTAATTAGAACCAATCATGATTAGTGAAGAAAAAGAAGCCATATTAAAACTAATAAACAAATTCACAATTTTTCGCGACAATGAGTCACAACTCACTTTCACAAACAAAATTAAACACGAGATAAGAACCTCAGATCAAATTCCAATCCACACAAAAACTTATAGATTTCCCTTTTGCCATAAAACTGAAGTATACACACAAATAAATAAAATGCTCAATGACGGAATAATAAGACCCTCACAATCGCACTGGTTTTCCCCCGATCTGGTTTGTTCCAAAAAACGCAGACGCCTCCGGAAAAAAGAAATGGCGGATAGTCGTAGACTACCGAAAACTGAATGAAAAAACCGTAGACGATCGATACCCGATCCCTAATATAGAGGACATCTTAGATAAACTCAGTAAATGTAATTATTTCACCACACTAGACCTAGCTAGCGGATTCCATCAAATCGAAATGAATCAAGATTCGATACCTAAGACAGCTTTCAATGTAGAAAACGGGCACTACGAATACCTTTGAATGCCCTTTTGGCCTAAAAAATGCTCCAGCCACCTTCCAACGCGTAATGGACCATGGTTCTTAGAGACCTACAAAATAAAATTTGCCTTGTCTATATGGACGACATAATAATATTTTCCACCAGCCTCCAGGAGCATATATCTCCTTACAGCAAGTATTTCAGAAATTAAGTGACTCAAAATTAAAAATTCAGCTAGATAAATCGGAATTCTTAAAACAAAACGTCGAATTCCTCGGACATGTTATTACTCCACAAGGGATAAAATCAAACCCTAACAAAATTAAAGCAATAAAAACTTTCCGATACCAATAACCGCGAAACAAATAAAATCACTCGATATAGGCTTTTATCGAAACTTTATCAAAGACTTTGCTAAAATCACAAAGTCCTTTACTAAGTGCTTAAGGAAAGTTGAAAAAAATTGTTCACACACCCGAATTCATTAAAACCTTTGAGAGATATAAATATACTCTCCAATGAACCTCTCTTATAGTACCCAGATTTCGAAAAACCATTCATATTAACTACTGATGCTTCAAATTACGCCATTGGCGCCGTGTTATCTCAAGGCCCATTAGGCTCTGATAAACCCGTCGCATTCGCGAGCCGTACCTTAAACACAGCTGAACAAAATTACAGCACCATCGAGGAAGAACTCCTGAGCTGTGTCAATTTCACCAAATACTTCCGACCATACCTTTACGGACGTAAATTTACCATTGTCACTGATCATAAACCACTTCAATGGCTAAACAATCTTATAGAACCGAATTCTCGTCTAATGAGATGCAGGTTGAAACTAATGGAATATGACTATAGCATAATATATAAAAACGGAAAGGAAAATAAAGTCGTAGACGCACTTTCACGCATAGAAATCCATCCCATAGACAACGAAAACCAATCAGTCATTGCACAAGTCGATAGTGACGAACAAGAAAAAGTACATAATGACTTCCCTGAGCTAACATTCGAAGACCTAATAAGACTAGACGAATCACCCATGAATACCTTGGATCCTTCCAGTTTTGCCACACCCGTAAAACAACGAATTAATATAATTTCCGACATACAACACCAAAGAACGAATTCCCTTAAGTAACGAGACGCAACATTCAGCCCTTGAAAACCCTATCTTAGAGATACCCATATCAGAACAATGTCTGAATAAATTCACAAACCTAATCATATTAAACGTAAGTGACGACGCTCTACAAATTTTCCACAAAGAAGCCGTTTAACGAAAAATCACGTTTACAAATTTGTATATACCCCTCGCAGTTTGGAACAAGATCTAGTCAGACTATTTAAAGATTATGTAAAACCTAAAACCTTATATGGTCTACTCATATCATCAGGTAACCCCGAAACTATAATCCCATTATTGCAGAAACATTTCAAAAATAACGCCTTCAAACTAGTGCTAACAAACAAACTTTTTAAAGATATAAAAAATGAGGAAGAACAAATTACAAAAATTTCATACCATCACGAGACAAAAACAGTACACCGAGGTATCAACGAAAGTGTACCATCTTTACCGAAAATTTACCATTTCCCCCGTTTATCAGATAATACTAACTATATAAATACTTGTCAAACAGAAAAATTAAAATCTACCCCTATCGGTGAATATCCTTTCGAACATTTATACATAGACACCCTGTGTGCTAAAAAACAAATATTCTTTACCATTATCGACAGTTTTTCAATATTCGCCCAGGCTTACCCTACTTTTCAAACTAGCATAGACATTTTAGATAATCTCCTAAAATTTATATCACACTACGGAATCCCACAAAAAATAACTTGCGACTTAGGTACAGGGTTTAAAAATAATACCTTTGAAAATTTCTGCTTAGCCCACAAAATTTACAGTTTACAACAGCAATAAATCTAAGTAGTAATAGCCCAATAGAGAAATTACATTCGACACTCCTCGAAGAACTTAGAGTTTTACGACAAGAGACACCTAAAGAACCCCTAACAACTCAAATGTTATCCGCGATAATTGGCTATAACAATACAATACATACAAGCACAAAATTCACACCCTTCCAAATTAAAGGAAATTTAAATCTAGACTTAAACAAACATAACAGAAACCTCCAAATAATAAACGAAACCATAAAAAATAATAGCACCAAAGCTAAAGATCTATCAAAACTCAATGAAAATAAAAATGAACCTAAACCCATTAACCCGCATGATACCGTATATATTAAACAATCTAATCGAGGAAAATTAATACCACTCTATAAAAGTAAAACAATAACACCAGACTTAAAGGAGAAAGTAAGAACGAGCGGAGGTATATATCACAAAAGACGGTTCAAACCTCAAAGAAAAATTATTAACAAAAATACATATATAATTTCAATTATTCTGTTCTCTGAAGCCATTAATGTTTATTACATTGGGGTTTACAAGTTTCCTTACTCTTGGATTCTTTAATTGTGCCGGCTACCCTGACGATATAAAGGCAAGCAGAAACACGTGTCGGTAGATATTTTAAAGTTTTTTAAAGTGAGTGTCAACTGGTGAGTACCTAGTGTTTTATTTATTTTTGGTTTTATTAGACAGAATAGTTGAAATTAAAAATAACATTATTGAGTCAGTAACACTGAACATAATGTGCATATTATCTTTTTTGTAATCCAAGTTTCAGCGTTTTGGCAAATAGCCGGGAAAATAATTGTTTAAAAGGATATATGTTATACTTATCTGTGATAAGATTTGTAAAAGTTAGTAAATAATAATTAACAAAAATTTTCAGTTAATATTATTTTTCATTCCACTCTATATTTTAACTTTTATCAAGAAGAGGAACTTAATTTGTTTTTTAAAAATACATCTGTTGTTCCAGATGAAGCTGTTCCTAGCACTTCTATGCCTAGCGCAAGGACATCAAATTGAAATCACCCCAATGAACAATCCAATTCTCCCCTTCTCCCTAGGTTTTGCGAGAATCACTACCCATAAACATTCATTCATTAATTACATAAATATAGACAAAATAGACCAACCTTTAATCGACATAGAAACGAACTTAAAATCTACAAATGACTTAATAACGCTAAACAAAGACGAACAATACCCTCAGTTAAATCATGTACAAGAACAACTGAACTATTTAATACAACAAGTTCACACTAAACTAAGTAACATAAAACCCCAACTTAGGAATAGAACTAAAAGAGGTTTATTTAACATCGTAGGAAAAGGACAAAAATGGCTCTTTGGAACTTTAAACTCAGACGACGCGAAAAAATACGATAACGCAATCTCAGTATTAGAAAAGAATCAAAATGTTTTGCACCATGATCTAGAGAATCATTTAACCGTATCGAAACAATTCATGAGAGAAAGTCTGAATACATTTTCGAAAATAATTGAGAATCAAAACCAGATTAATAATCAATTACAATAGATTCTGATTTACACAAATACCTTCTACACATTAAACTACAAACTTACTTAGACATGATGATTATCGATCGCTAAACATTAATTACATTAGTCGATAATATTCAAAATTCCATATTATTTGCTCAATTAGAAATAGTACATAATATCATTCTACCCATAAATGAACTACAGAATCAAATCAATATTTTAAATACTATATACCCAAATGGCTTACCAGATTTCAAACATATTCAATCTTATCACAAATTAGTTAAGGTCGGAACGAAATACTTGCAAGCACTGGCGGTTCTTCTATAGGGTCATTTGGTCAATGACCTCCCACATACAAATAAAAAAAATAGAGCTATTCATTTTCTGAAGTTTAAAAATATATTTTATATATATATATATATATATATATATATATATATATATATATATATATATATATATATATATATATATATATATATATATATATATATATATATATATATATATATATATATATATATATATATATATATATATATATATATATATATATATATATATATATATATATATATATATATATATATATATATATATATATATATATATATATATATATATATATATATATATATATATATATATATATATATATATATATGTATATGTATATATATATGTATATGTATATGTATATATATATATATATATATATATATACAGGGTGTTTACAAACTTGGGAATTATTTTTTGAGGATAAGTACATCTTGATATAATAAATCGTATAGTGCATAAGAAAACCTTAAATATTAGAAAAAAATAACTGACCTTTCTCAACAAAAAAGTGCGAACATGTTGAGAACTGCTGGAATCGAAGTTGAATGACCGTGTGTCAAATACATCATATGGCACAATCACTGTTCGATGTTGCCACATCCTTTAACACACAAAATCTTGTTGCTGTAGAACATTAATTAACTCTTTTTTACATGAAAATGAATATAGTTTATTTCCTCACAGGGCACCATACAATCCGATTAGACGTACGGTTTGCTTAGCGAATGAATGCACACATTCTTAAAGTTGGATTGTCCTCTATCAAATTTAAAATGTTTTCCTCAGCGTTCAAAGACATATGAGGACCTCATATCACGTCTTTGACGGGGTCGTAACTGACAAATGTCGTGTGATCGTTGCACAAGAGTTACAAATCATATGGCATTTGGTTCATTCCTATTTGGAAAACGTTCCGCATACAAACAGCCGACGTATTTGACATTTACCGTAAATATTAACATTGACTAGTTCATTATTACTGTTACTAATGAAAAAACACTGTAAAACGGACCAAACGAAGGTTGAAAACAAACACTATTAAATAACAACAACCACAGAATTTTGTGTTTTGTTCTTCATCTTTATTCTGTCAAAAGTTGTCATTTCTCAATCTTTTTTTGAGATTTGACATTTTGTTTTGCTTTTGATTTCGTTCCTATCAGGAATTTTTTTTGTTTTATCTTCTATTTTTCAGTTTTTTTTGCGGCACAATAATAGGAAAAGTATATCGAAATTGTGTTTTATGTAAAAACTGAAAACACAGTCATATCTGGAAGAATATCACGTGACATTTCACAGGTTAGAATTGTTTTATTTTTATATTGTTCAAGCATTATCTGCTAAATCTAACCATCTGCATTAACTATACATTGAAGTAAATATTTAATGAAAAAAATTTAATCGTATAGGTTACCCAGTGACGATAGCCAAAATGTATGGGTACAAATACGTATGAGGTTTTTCAAGTACAGACATTATACATACACTATTCATATGTTCAAAACATTTTATAAACGAAGACTACATGGATCCAAAACTCAAAAGTCTGGGAAACCATTACAATCAAGAGCGGGAGCTTTTCCATCTATAGCGGTGTCCAATCCAATCTTGACAATGGAAGTTTTAAGGGCACAAGGTATAGTATTTATTAAGTCAAGATAGCAGTATTTGGAGTCCTGTCAGGTTAAAGAAATTAATGATTTTCATTCTATACAATTCGTCCTTTAAAATAATTTTATATCACGTAGTCTAAAATGTATCGACAACTAAATTGAATAAAGCAGCTTGCCTCAGTTTTTATGTTAACTTATAGTGGAGGGAATTTTACCAATGTTCTTAATACAATAATTTGATCTGTGCTTTTATTTTTAAAGGTATTTTAAAGTAAAATAATTGTGCCCATTAAAATTTTTTAAAATTGGGTCCTTCCTTATAAATATTAAAATATTTTCTTGGTAGATAACAAGATTGTATATGTAATAGTTATAACCACATTTTCAGGTTTTTTGGCATGATAATTATAATATCTTGAGTGTCATATATTAAATAAAATTAAATTATCAAAATTTTAATGCCTCGTGTTAAAAGCTAGATAACATTCAACGAAAAACTTTCATTTATAACTTGTATGTATATTACAATATTTAATTTTCTTTTTAGTCATCCCTGCCATGTACATTAGAAGATCTGGTTTCCCAAAAATCAAAGAGTAGAAGACAGGAAGTACTCTCAAGAAATCTGGCAGTTTGCACTGACTCTCCAATTCTATTCTTCTAGAGCTTACGATTACTTTCGTAGACTTGAGAAAATCTGTTACCCTATCTGATAACAAAAGTTCTTGTGCATCTTTAATAGTGACAAGTTAGCATGCTATTATCATAGTTTTTATTAATATGGCTGCTATATTATTAATCTTTTTGTATTGTTTAATTAGGTGCATATATTCTTGTATGTTCAGTAAATACTGTTTAAATGAATTGTGATCAATTTATCACTGAAGTGCATTGTTTTATTACCCTATTATGAAAAGAATTTTCATTATTGCATTTATAGATTTTTCTTACTTTTGGTTGAACATTTATATGAAATCAGGCACGAAAGTGAGACTTCTGCGAAACTGTTTTCAATTTTCAGCTATATATCATTAATATTTTCGACAACTCCACAAACAGCTGAACTAAAATTTAACACTTATAAGGCTTAATTCATAAAATCTTAAGATTTCATAAATTCAAAGATATGTATGACTATATTGTAAAGTACTGTTTGTGACATAGTTTTCCGGTCATAAAGTACTTCTTTATAATATTAGTAGAATAAAGTAACTTTATTTTACTAGTACTATAAAGAGGTACTTTATGGCTGCAAAACTATGTCATAAACAGTACACAGCATACTTCACTTGTTTCTCATAGAATAGATACAAAATTTATAAAATGAATGTTTCTCCATAATGAGTTAATTTTAGCAGTCGAACATAAAGCTTTACATGCAACTCCTCCATATTATAGCTTTATTGAATTCATCCTTTTTTATGGCCTTGGTCAATACATTTAATTCACATATAAACGACTTGCTCAATAAACCCTTATATTATGGACTTATTACATAAACAGCTATTATAATAAATAAAGTTAAACTCAATATATTATATTTTGTTCTCCAATAAATTCAGAAATATCGAGTAAATAAGGAAATAAAACCTACACTTAAATATTGTTACTACATACCAAAAGTTAAAATTAACCTAGTTAGAAATATAGTTTTAAACATTACAAAATTAATAGTTATTGTGGTTGATTAAATAATATTCTTGCACAACTGTTTTCAAGGTAGTTATTTTTCATTTTCAGATCTTTATTTTTCATGGCAGAATATAACTTTCTTCTGGACTTCTGTCCAACTTTCTTATTTCAGTATATTTCTTTATAATCTCAGGCGAAACACTGAAATAATTTATTTAATGAAAATTTTATGGAGTACTTATTTATATAAAAAACTTACCCATAATTATGAATACTTTGAATAAATTTAACTCTCTTCTTATTAGAGCTACTGTCAGTCTCGTCACCAATTAATTTTGCTAAAAATAAGTACATAAATTAACAATACATATATCTTATTATATTTAAGCAATATCTTACACCAAACATCTTTTTAATTTCAATCTTATTCATAATCGAAGAGTGTCATGAAGATGTCTGTGTAGAACTAAAAGAGGACGATTGTGTCGTTGGTGAAATGACATCAATAACAGTAGACACTTGTAGCCTTATTTTTCCTTTGTTCACTTGTAGATGGAACATACATATTTTGGTCCATACAAATTTCTGTCGCAGTTTCCTTTGTGAGTTGCAAATTTTGCACTGCATCAGCCTTCAGGAAAACTTTATGTCTCAGTTTCATAAAATCACCTTTGAACTGTTTGGAGCAAATAAATTTATTCTCTGACCACTGCCTCTGCTCGCTTTCCCCAAGAACTTCCGATCACTTCTCCAACATCTCTCCATTAGGAAATCTAAAACACGTAATTTGTAGAATTGAAAAAAATAACAGATCAAAACTAACATACCTCTGAAAAGTGATCCCTTTAGATTTAAAATGTTTTACCTTAGAACATTAATTCCACTGCATAAGACGTTGTTTACAAATGTTTTTTATAAAAGTACCAAATACAATTTGCACTTAATAAAAAAATATATTATTTTCACTACACAAAGTATTAAAATATCCTATCGTAGTCATAGAAAGTCGCAAAAAATTCATATAATGAAAGAAATCGCACTATAACTACAGAAAACCAAACAATAAACATTAAATGATGGACATTTCTAGTGGAAATGGCGTCGCCAATGATGCCACCAGATTTTTCGATGCGCAAACGTCCAATCTCCCTAAGCGTATGTGTAGAGACTCAGGGACGGACTCGCCCAGCCGGCAGGTCGGCAATTACCGACGGGGCCAAACACTTCTGGGAGGTCAAACTGCAAACTGAAACAATGTATTTTTCCTTTTCCTTTGTAGGAAATTATTTTCCATTAACAAAGTCAAAAATATTTGTCTGGCCACCGGACGCCAGCTAGTACAAGTGGTTTACTCTTTATTAGTGTAACCAGCGATTCGCAAGAAGCTGAAAGATGTAAAATTGGCACTAGTAGCGTCATCCATCCCATATTTCTGTTTGACATTTAGATTGCTAAATATTACTAATTACCAAATATTGCGAACTGTGAAAATTGCCCTATTAATATTAATTTTAATTTGAAATAAGATATTTTATGGTTTATATTTGACTCTTATTTTTCATTCTTTCTACCATTAAAAGTTTGACATAATAAAATTGTTGACGTTATATTATGTTTATACTGTTCATTGGTTTCCAAGTGAATAAACGCTTGTTTTACTCCCTGTTTTGAGTAGTAAAATGCTGTTTTATTCCCGTTCATGAAAAAAATACTATAAGTAAGTACTTATAGATAATTAATTATTTAATTATGAAATAAGTTTATAATTATGTTATTGTGCATTATTAAAATTTGAAAGGTACCAAATAAGGAATGAGATGAGGTTATAGGTTAAGAAAATAGTGTATTGTTTTAGCTCTAAGATACATTATTTGTGTTATATTTCTTGTACCCTGTACTTACAATATACAAATCCAACTATTTTTTATTTTTGAATTGTTCCTTTCGATATTTACTTTTATGTTCGAATTTATCATTTATCTAGTAATAAACAATAACGAAAAACATTAATTTTTATTGTGTTTATTTTAGGTATATGATTTCTTTATATCCTGAAAACGATTGATCTTTCTTGGTGGGAGGGGGTAGGCCGTAGGGGACAAATTACAACTATTGCCTATGGGGCCGAATGAGGTCAGTTCGACCCTGTGTAGAGTTTACAAATGGTGATTGATCGTTGTTTGTAATTTAATGATATTACAGGTCCCTAGATTGTAGGTTGCACACATGAGGTAGTGAATTTCGTGATCTCTGTTTGTCAAATGTCAAATGGAAATTTTTTAAGATGTGTAAAAAATTTACCACAACGTATTTCTTTTTTTTTGTGCATAGAGAAACTAAAAATAAAATCTTTGTGTGTTTGTATGTGAAGTGAATATGCATCGAAACTCCCGTCAGCTGTAATATCGAATAAGCACAAACGTCGTTCACTTAACAGAACGTGTTTTAAGTGTATAACGCAGTTTTAAAAACTAATATTAATGGTTACTGAACAACAAGATTAGTTTTAAAACAAATCTTATTGTTTTATTTCGTTAATTTTGTGTTCTCAAAATAGAGACGTTTGTATTTTATGGAATTGTCTCGTGATATGGAAAAAGTGTCATATTGGTTTAGATCCATCAGCCGAAACCCGGTTTAGATGCTTTTATACTTTCAAAAAGAAGACTTCACTACAAATGGTGATGCATTTCCAAATATTACACATGGAAATATTGTTAATTATTTAGTTTTTTGAGTGTAGTGCCTACACAAAGAAAGAATTATGTGAATTATGTTTGTGGTTGGGTTTGATGCATTTCCAAATATTACACTTGGAAATATTGTTAATTATTTAGTTTTTGAATGTAGTGCCCTACACAAAGAAGGAATTATGTGCGTTTGTGGTTGGGGAAGGAAGTCTTTTAAGGAATTTTCTGCAAGAGAAGTTTTTTGCAAAGGTAAAAATAAGTTCAATTATCAGGGATTTCTTCACTATAATTTATTATAATAGATTGGGTATATTTCCATTTTTAAATTGTACAATGCTCACAAAAATGTAAATATTTTGAATTCTCCATTTTATATTTGTACGAGTATTTCCATAAAAACACAGATATTATGAAAAATAACAAATTTAATAATGTAAAAAAATGTAAATCAATCAATCAATAGTGAGAAAAATGTTTTAAGCTGTAGTTAGATTCTTTAAAACAATTCAACCCATGGGTTATGTTGTACTTTTCTGGCTGTTACAAGACGTTTAATTTTCGAGTAAAATATTTAATTTAAAAAAATGAGTACATTTTGATCGGTAGCATAGTTAGATGTTATTTATCTAATTCTATTGGAACAATAAAAAAATTTTCGCTAAATAATGGGCGTTGAGATAAAATTTGGCAACACTGCCATGACCATAGACATTATTATATGTCTATGGCCATAACTTTCGCATACAGCTAGCTTCGTCAGCGGTTCTCAAACAATTTGATGTATTATTTAAAATATTTTTTTTTGCCACTTCTGAGGAACTTTTACTAAGGTAAATTTTTAGCAATCGACTTCTTTTACCAAGTACTACCTCCCATTAAAAATATATTCCCAAGTTCTTAAACACCCTGTATATATATATGTATATATATATGTGTATATATATATATATATATATATATATATATATATATATATATATATATATATATATATATATATATATATATATATATATATATATATGTGTATATATATATATATATATATATATATATATATATATATATATATATATATATATATATATATATATATATATATATATATATATATATATATATATAATATATTTTTAAACTTCAGAAAATGAATAGCTCTATTTTTTTATTTGTATGTGGGAGGTCATTAACCAAATAACCCTATAGAAGAACCGCCAGTGCTTGCAAGATAATATTTGTTTTATATTTCACTTTCCGATTCTCCAAGAGAACTATTACAATCATTACCACTTATATCCAATACCAATAAAAAATCAAATCATAATTCTTATTAAACCCTATATTCTGCTAAACTCGACCTACCACCACTACGAAGATGAGAAATGCCATATGGTTGAAGAAGAATGTATCGATTATGTCACACAACAGATACAAAACAATGATTGCATCCCAAAATTGTTAATAGGTAACACAAACCAATCCTGTCAAACCACATTATATCGAAAAAGATATAATCGAACCCATTAACGAGGCATACATAATAACCATCCCAGCATCAAAGATGACTGTAGAAAAACAATGTCACTAACATGGTTATGACGAAATATCACAACCCCATCTAATATTCATACCCCAACACTGCAGCGTGCAAATCCAAGGAACTACGTATGTCAACCCCCAAACTCAAATAAACGAAACACCGCTTAAATTACTACCAATGGACACAAAACCGCCTACACAAACCGACGCCTGATGGACGCCGACACACCAGATCCAAATAGGACGACTCACAGACATACAAAAGTCGGTTGAGAAAACGCAGTTACACGAATTATATAATGTTCAAAGAAACAGTGCTAGTAATGTTACTTTATATGTTTGCATTGTATTAGTTTTAATTACTTTTAGTTTCTTAATATATAAGGTTATTGTATTTAATAAAGAGTTATAAGAATACTTAAACCAAAATCAGAAAAATTAGAAAATAATAAGGAACAAAATAATGATGCCCTATTATTTTCCTCTTAAGAAGGGAGAAGTAATGTACACCTAATTATCCGACTGGCGAGCGCCATCATTTACTTTATCTTAATGTAAACTTTCTAACGACAATGAACAGTCTATAAATATATGTGAAATAGAAAGTTAGGTTTAGAATATACTAATCGTTCGACAACTGCTGTTATAGTTTAAATTGTACATTTATGGTAAAATGGCAAATTAAAGTATTTTCAACTGTTTGTTCATTTTTTTAAAAAGTGCTATTTAACAAATACCAGTTCTTTAATTGGCACAGTGGCCTAGAATGGCGTATAATTGCCGATCATCGCCGAAACACTCTCGAAAACAAGTGCAGTATATGGTGTTTTGGAGAATAACCACTTCAGTATTCCTATACTTAAACTCGTTGTAATGAGGGTTACCGCGCTTGAATTCACCACGAGAGGCGCTAGTGTGGGGTAAGATCCATGTCACTGAACGTTAATATTTACTATGGTTTTTTAACGCAAGTTTTTAGTAATTTTCATAAAAATTAACTGAAAAACATTTAACCCAATGATGGCAGAAGGGGAAAGTAGTAATTTACTTGCTCACTAGGGAAATTATTGTACCTATCAGAGGTGTCTTATGTCATTAAAGTTAGGTTATATCAAGCATGAGCATGATGTAAACAACTAATGTGCATGATTATTACTTACGATTTTCTGTAGTAGACTCCTTTGGTAACTCATAATCGTCAGGATTACTTATGTTACTTACAAACACACAAATGTTTCGAAGGAGTAAAGTTATCCCTGCGAATTGCTACCAGCCACTGTTTTAGGCGAGTTTTGTCTCTCGGAAGTATATACACGCCTTTTGTTTCCGAACAAAATGAAACTGCACAACACTGAGGCATAATTAACAAGTTTTTTTATTTACTGGTGTACGAAATAATTATAATAAAACCCTATAAACTTGTTCCGCGCCTAACAATAACTTTTGACAGGACCTTACTCGTCAGTTGTGCCAACTGGTGAGCATAAAAACGGTAGCCCTCATTGGATGAGGCCTAAGTAGCGCTATCTGTGTATGAGAGATACTTGTTCTAAATGGGACGTCATGTAAACGTCATAAATTAGGTCTTTGGTGTTTGTCATGGAAAATTTGTGACCGTGGACCACTAAATAATCTAATGCTGGAAATCGCTTTCTCATAATTTTCGAACTATGTTTCCAAAAAGAAATTAATTAAAACGGCCGCAGATTAATATTTAAAAGAAATCAACTAATCTTTCATTTCGTAAATTATTTAAAAGTAAAAATATATTTACTATTAATAAATGATTCCTTTTCCTAAGACTAATTCTAGTATAAACTAAGATTCTACCAATTTGTATATTTTCATATATACCGGTTGAATCCGAAAATGCAAGACAGTGGTTGTAATTAGGATAATTATATAAACTAAGTTTCTAACATTAAAATTGGCTATTAATTAAATTAAATTTGAATTCTCTCTTACTTGATTTAGAGGGGTGGTACTTAGATAAATACAATGGTTAATTTATCATTAATATTGGAAAGTAACATAATAAAATAACTAATATTATCCTGAAAAGAAACCTGTTTGAAACAACTACATTAAAAATAATTGTTATTCCAAGTGCTTGCTCACGGCCAACTTTGGAATCTGTCGTGGCCTGACTTATACAATAAATTAAACTGCGATTCAAAGCGGTTTTACAATAACAATAAATACAAATCGCAGTATACAGGGTAATGTACCAAATTGAAAGAAGAATCAGATTAGGTGTTATAGAAAATCGTTAGCGGAGAAATCATTTCATTACAATAAAGTGTAGAAATATCTGTTATGGCGTTTAACGCCATTTTGAGGTACTTATACATTATGTGGTTTGCAATATAGTGGACTCGTGATGAGCAACAGAATGTCATTTTTAGGTCATATTAATAATATCTTGATTCTGTGATGTTTCGACCTCATATTAAATTCTTTTACATCATCTGTTTTGGTCAATTACATCCAAAATATGACCAAAAAGTTACGCCAATATGACGTGATTCTCTTACTTGGGTCATATGTGGGTTTGTTCAGAAATGTAAACAATTTACTATGATTAAAATAATTTTATTTTTGTAAAATTAAACGTTATCCAGAAGTAAAAATTTAAAGTAAATATGTAGTTAATTGTATATAATAAAATAGCGCTAAATCATGTTAATTTACTCTATACATCCCAAACTGGCCCCTAAAACATATAAAGTTGGAAATATATCAGGAAGAGTTATTAACTCCTTTGTAGTTGGTCTATCTTCAGGATTCAATTGCAACATCATATCGATTATTTCTTGCATTTGTTGTCCATATTTTTTTGTATTAACGTTTTTCTTTTTCCCACTTGCAATTGATAAAACGACGTTCGACACCTAAAACAATGAAAAATTTAACTATTGATTTGTTCTATGTAACGTGTTGGATTTCAACTGTCTTGACGATGTAACTATTTAGACATGCCACGTTTACCTTTTCAGTATATATTTGTATCCAAGACAAAAAAAAAACAATAATTTACTATTATATACATGGTGTTCGGAAAATGTAGTAGAGAACTTTGGGAGGTAATTATACAAGTTAAAATAATGTAAATACTTCCTTAAAAAAAATTAAAATCTCAATTGTAACAGAGGTACAGCAACTCAAAAGTTCAGTTTTTTTGTTATTTCTTTTTGACATAATTCACTTAATAAAATTCGTACAAATTGTTATTGCACGTGTGAGCATTGTGGTCTGTGAGCGGGCTCTTTGTCGCAAATCATAACATGTCATAAATTGAGAAGATTTTTGTGTAAGGGCCCAAAATTTCTAGTTAAACCCCTGACCAACACTTTAATATTTATCTCTAGATGAGACAGATGTTAATTTTCCAGTTTAACTAGTTAAAGGTAGCTGTCATTTAGCTTTTCTTCAAAATCCTGTCATAATCATTCAAGTCCCCAACAGTGTTTAGGGTGCTGCATAAACGAGGGATTTCAAATAAACCCAAATAAAATATTCCAAGGAATTCAGATCGGGTGAGCGAGCTGACCAGGCTATTGGTCCACCCGATCCATACACCTTCAGGGAAAATATCTTCCAAATGTCGTATTACGTCTACACTGAAACGTAGTGCAGCCTTATTATGCATAAACCACATCACTGCTCGTGTCTGGTGGGGCACATCATTCAGCAATCCATTTAGCTCATTTTGGAGAAAATTTAGGTAGGTAGCACTGTTTAGGCGAATCGGGCGAACATAGGGCCTAATTAAATAATCGTCAATTACAGCCGCTCAAACGTTAATTGAAACTTTTTGAAGGTAGCGTGATACAAAGAAGGATGAGGATTTTCTTCGGACCACACATGGTTGTTGTGAAAATTCATAATCTATCTCGAGGCCTGCTTATTAGTAAATGTTGGACTTATGCGGTATTTTTCCTTCAACCATCGACAAAAATCTAGCCCAGACTGGTAATCTTGTACTTTCAGAGCTTATACCCTCTACACGGCTGCTCATAAAAAATTTCCCACACCCCTTGTACTAAATGTCATTGTCTACCTCAAAATAATTTTTGAAATAAAAAAAATACAGATTTTAGGTGCCATCTTCAAACTATCGTAGCTCTCTCCTTGTTTTTGATTACCTGGTGACTTGAACTATTATTATTTTTGAGTGAGGGATCTACCGCCCAAAAAGTCTGATGTTATATCCGGAACTCTATATGTATAATATATGTTTAATCTTACCGTTCCTTCGAACATTTTCTCCAATGCACATAGTTCATATAAAATACAACCAAGAGACCATATATCTGATTTACTATTATAAGGTTTTCCATCACACAGTTCCGGAGCCAGATAGTTGCATGTGCCAATTAATGTGTTAGCCATATTGTTGCTAAAAGAATTTCATAAAATAGGACATTTTTTATAGGAAATAATTTGACACTATGTTTTATCCCTACCAGCAATTTAAAATAAATTTTGTGTTAAATTCATAACACAGCCACACACAATTTTTTTTAACGTAAGTAGGTTAATCCCATATGAGTAATTATTCATGATAAAGCAAACAGAAAAATTCTCATTTTATGAGAATTTTTCTGTTTGCTCTATCATGAACAATTTTTTTCTGATCTGGGTATCTGACCATATTTACTATATATTTTTGGGGTCGCTGAATCCAAATCCGAGGTCTATTTAACCCTATCACATCAGAATTTTGCCATAACCTCAAAAAAAAAACATAATTTCAGCTATTAAACACATATAACCCTAACAATGTAATGTAATCTGAAAATCAAGCTCTTAAATCTCATAATCCCATAACCCACTAACCAAACATCTATCAACTCCAATAACCACGTATGTCAGACATTTAACTTGATATGTACGCTTATCTGTCAGGTCTCCAAAAATGCTCTAATTCTATGCACATTCATTCATGAGTCTTTGTATATCAATGAAAAATATCAGTGATAAATCTACGTATTTTGGCATGTGGTTCTAGAAAATATTTTCTTTCAAAGAATTCAAAGCTCAGGTTCTATTCAGAGCGATTATATCTTGCGTGCGTCTATATCCAGGGTACCTCCACGTGGTGACGTTGGGCAACCTACCCGTGGTGTACATCGAGTAACGCCAATGCCGATGATACTATGATTTGAAAAAGTAACATTAGTTGATTAAACGTAAAAATATAGACTTTTAGGGTGAAGGTGTTTTTAGGACACAACAGTATGTTTTAGGTGCTTGAGACAAAACAAAAATTGTGCGAGAAAAGGTGCAATGACCAGAGTTATGTGGTTATTAAAATAACATACACATCAAGTTAAATGCCTGACGTACGTGATTATTGGAGTTGATAAATTTTTGGTTAAGTGGGTTATGGGGTTTAGGAGCTTGGGTTTTCAGATAACAACTTCGTTCTTAGGGTTATATGCATTTAATAGCTGAAATTATGAGTTTTTTTGAGGTTATGGCAAAATCCTGATGTGGTGGGGATAAATAGATCTCGGATTCGGATTCAGCGACCCCAAAAATATGTAGTAAACATGGTCAGACCCCCAGATCAGATTTTTTTTGTGTGGCTGTGTAATCATTGACAATATTATATTGGGACTACTCAGACAATCCTAAAGAATCATGTTTCAACTCATGGCAAAAAATAAACTGTAAAGATTGATGAATAATAGTGTTATTCAAATTGAAATGAGATGAAATATGGAATTCAACAATAAAATACATTTCATACTTGGTCTCAACAATAATAAAATTCAGTTTAAATTTGATCATTTTAAAATTTAAAAAATCATTGAACGAATTAAAACTTGACAGTTTTATGATTTTCATAACGTTTTTATGAATGTACTTTTAAATAGGATATCGAGTATGTAAATATATAGGGTCAATAAAGTTGCAAACATAATTTTGAAGATGTGAATAAACAACATGTTTGCAGGTATCCAGCTAAACATATCTGTACCTGAGAGCTAAGTTTTTAGCACAATGCAGCTAGAAGATTTTTTCCCCAAAATTAAACATTTAGCTATCTTTGCTCTCCCTATACTAAGGCTTCATTGGATTCTATTGGACGTAACAAGTGACTTTAAACATTAAAACAATAATCTCATCTAAGAAATATGAACTTAACCTGGTTATGGCTCTCAAGTACAGTTATTCAAACATTGTATTAATAATAGAACATGGTAATTAATATTATGTGTGAATTTTTTAAGTTTGTGAATTTTCAAAGATTTTTAATTAATAATATTAAATAATCAGTTTGTTGGTGATACTGATGATATTATAAATGATAAATACTTACTTCAAAAGTGTTTTAGAAATTCCAAAATCGCCTATTTTAATTACATCTCCTTTCAAACCAGTCAGGAAAATATTTTCACATTTTAAATCTCTGTGTATCACCTTTTTTTGATGAATATGGTCCAGCCCCATTAGTATTTGACAAAATATATTCATTACATACTAAAAAAAATAAGTGAAATTACAGAAATATGAAAAGCCTTCTTAATTTGTAACTCCATAAGATGTGCGAAAAAAATAATAATTTAGAGCTATTATTTTTTTACTTTCTTTAAACTTAACTTTTAACTTGTCATTACAGTATACAGGGTGGTGATTTAGTTCCGCACAATCTTCAAAATATAATTGAAAAAAGCCATTAACATTTAACGTATTTATTCAAAAACGATCTGACATTGGCCAGCACGTGTGTAAACTGTAATCATTTTGTATTGAACATTCAATAATTTCCGGGACGATATTTTCCATTTCGATACGAATTCGATGCTTTAAGAGACCCCTAAAATTGGATACCACTGTATTCAGAAAACAATAATGAATTCATTTCTATTAAGAAAGGAAGGAATATCAATTAAAAAAGAAATGTTGACGTACGTCACACCTTAAAAACAAAAAAAAAATTCTTCGTCAACCAGTATCTTTCCAAAAAAAATAAGATTAACGTGTTTCAGCGTTTTCCAAAAAAATCATTTAATAACAATATTGTGATATTGTGCGTATCTAAATTACCACGTCGTATATACCATGACCACAAAAGTTCGAAAACACAGCGCGATGTATATTTATTTTCTATTATGAACCTAAAATAATAATAAAATACCGTATTATTGCACAAGGAATGCAACACAACGACTGCACAGTGTCATAGTTTTAAGAAGAATTGACTTTTATATTATGTTATAAAAAGCCTTCAAACATGATGTGTTACAGTAGAATAGCGAAAAAGATGTAAAATTGTGTCGTTTCTTTTATGAACTTAGAACAAGATCAGACAGTAGATATTACCAACAACATCATTTTACACATAAAAACACGAAATACGACATTTTGTAAAGTTGTAAAATTGAAAAAATTTTAATTCTAAAAGTGTGAGTTTAGCTAACCCACGATTGAAAAACCGAGCCCTAGCATTAAGTTCATTCCCGAATTTATAATAATATTGGATGAAATAATTAGCTACTTAAACGATTAATTGCTCCACTTGAAATAATTTTTAAACATTTTGAAATACCTTTCAATGTGAGAAATGTACAATTTTGACTTTTTCTTGCACCAATCAACATTTCTTTTTAAGCGTTTCATATGGAATGTACAACTAAAACTAAATTTTCCGATGAACAGTAAACTTTTTAGGGAATCTCGAGAGGAATTTAATGTTCCATCTCATTTTTTTCAAAGTATATAAAAGGATTATTATTTTTAAGAAGTAGGTACTTACCCTCTGCTATTACAATAATTTGAAATGTGTAGGTGTTCAAGGAATAAATCAGCTCACTACTATTTTAATTGGCCTCTAATAGTAAAACACTGAAGGTGCAACACAATAATAATCAGGTGATGGAAAATAGTTGGTAGTATTTTCACACACTTCTGTCACTTTTTACACTGGTCATACCTAACAGTTTGCATTTTTTCCTCCATAATACTCTGGACGGTTAGGAAGATAGTAACCTATGATCTTCACACATCTAACCACGCACCTAACCAGTGTTGCCAGACATACCATTTTCATGGTATTTATACCATTATTTTCCCTTGTGTACCTGCACTTTTTTTAAGTAATAAAACTATTATTTAAAAATGTCTACCATTTTACACCAATATTACCAAAAGTTGATAAAAAAGTTAAATTTAGGTCGTCAGCCCCGACCTCGGTCAGTTCTTCCATTTTATACCATCTTTATAAATCGTAAACAGCGCTAGTTGTGCAAGCTCAAATAAATAATAGTCTTTTGCTGTTTTCTGTTGTTTCTGTTGCGATGGTAAGACCCGTTTTTTCAATGCTCAGTTAGCTAAATTAACCGTCAGTTAGGTCAATAGAAATTTTTTTGAAAAGCATCATGATTTATTTATAATGAAATTTATAACCTATGTGAAAATCTCACACATCTGGCAACACTAGGTAGTTCGCGAGTGTTCGCGTACCTGTCTGCATTAGCATTTACAATAATGTGTTTAATACCGTTATTTATAGTTTTTTGTGATTAAATTAGTGATTCGAAGTTTTGAGTTACTATTTTACCGAAATTTATTATTTATAATTTGTTCCTTTGGTGGTTCATTTTGTGAAAATTAGTGATTAACCATAGCGACTAATTTTATTATTATTTGAATGCTGGATATGTTAAAGGCATATTTTCAAGTAGATGAAAATGCTAGACAAGCAAAACGCCTACGGAATGCTATCCAAACGTCAAGCCCATGTGATATATTCATGTAGTAACTGTTGTATTAGGTAAGTAAACAAATCTGCTTTTTCGTTCTTTTAAAGTAAATGCGTCTTTTTAAAATGATTATTTTCAACTTTGATTCATTTTTAGAAATGAACCATATTAAACTTAAACTATATAAATTAGAGACAATAATAATAATTTATAATACACAGAAAAACTATTGCATATTTTTAATATTTGGTGCTGTTTATTTATAAAAAAGGTGTCAGGATTACCTAATTTTACAAGGAAAAATAGATAAACAGATACTTTTAACACCTTTTATTTTAAGAGCAAGCTACAAGTGACAAGTGTCGATTTCCACAAAGGACTTATCAATCGCGCCTTGGCCGCCTTGAAGTTTATTTCTTATTTTCGGCCAGTGTGTACAGATATGCTTTCTTAAAAAGAGATCAATGTTTTATAAACTATTACATTTGTTTTGGTGCAGCGTCTACACTGATATTAAATAAGTCTAATATCGTCTCACAAAATGTCCGTGACAAAAGGGTAATAATTTTTTTAAAAATTCAAAATTTGCAATTCATGAGTTAGGATAATTGTGATGACGAACTGTAGCAGTGGCAATACTGCCTTCAGTTATGTCATTTCTGTGAACGGCGTTAACAAAGTTATCCAGTGACTATCAAAATGTCAGTGGCTGGAGGACGAAAAAATTATTAGAAATTAACATTTTTTTTTTTCAAAAAAATTTTTTTGACAGTGCCAATCAATTGTACACGACGAAATATATTGAGGGTTAAAATATAACTAAGCATTTAAAACCCACCCTGTATAGGATTGTTAATAAAAAAATTTGAACATGCCAAAAACGTAGATGAGCCTGAAACTTCAGAAAATACGATATCAAATTTTCACTAAGCAAGGAACTTTTTTGTTTTTGAAAATTTTGTGTAACGTGCTGTGAAGAAAATGAAGCCAATAGACGACAAAAAAAGTTAAAAAAAGCGCAGATGGAAGCGTTTAAGTGTGTGTTTTATAACAAAAAAAAAGTTCATGTTTAAAAATGTTTTAATTAAAAATACTATACACAGATAGAAACGCTTAAGTGTGTGTTTTATAACAAAAAAAAGTTCATGTCGATAGCTCCATTCGTTTTTAAGATATGGCATTAGATATTCAAAAAAACATGATTAAAAAAAATAATAATAAAAAATTCATACCTTTTTAAAAATAACAATGTCCGTGACCACTAAAAAATGTCGTATTTCTTGATTTCTAATGAACATTGACCTACTTAATGAAATGGTATATGTCTCAGTTTGTTCTAAGATTTAAAAAAAAATTCGAGAAGAAAGCGACTTTTCCCCTGTTTTTTACACCACTACAGGCATATATTCAGTTAACTAACAGCACATAACTATATAGTTGCGGGGGGTGATAATATGGAGTTATTCTTTAAAGCTCTAAGGGTTGCAAGTTGGTAGCGAGAAGATGTAAACTTTATTTTAAAAATATTTGCAACATAAAAAACTTCGGCACCTTTGACGGTGGTGAAGGGATCGAAGTCGCCGACATTTTTTCTTACGAATAAGTTTAAACTGAACTTTAATGAGGGTTGTGATTTAACTTTAAATTATTGACCATTTAGTTAAAATAAATACTTTAATCATTGTATATTTTTTGCTTGTTTTCGGGGGTTCTAAAGGGTTAAATTAACATCAATGATGTCATTTTTTGATTAGTTAAGTATACTGGACATGTAAGTTTTGTCCTAAAATACATCAAACGTCGCAGTTTCCCAAAAGTTTAAATTCTAAAATTACAAATCTGGAAAAAACAGAATAACAGCTATGTCTATTTTAATTGACCCAAGGCCTCTGATATCCATGTCTGCTTTCAATAACGGAGCAAGCTTATTATAGAAACAGGTTAGCTCAAAGAGTATTATAGTGATATCATTTCAATAGTATACAGCTATCCTATTTCAATACTAAACTTAGTCCCTCGTCGCCACAAATAATACGTTGATACCAACGCCCTCCGGTCATTTAAAACAAACGTAGCTGTACCTATCTATTTAGCTACATACGGTACATACCTGTGCGGTGAAGGAACGAGGTCTATGGTTATAAATTAATTCAAATAAATTTCCCTTGCTAGCATATTCCATAACTATATAAAAGGTAGTACCTTTTTATAAAACTGTCGTAATACTGGATAATATTTGGATGGTTTAAGAATTTCAATATTGCTACTTCATTTTTAGCTGCCTGCAGCTGTTCTCCTTGTAAGTCTGTATTAATTTGTTTAACAACGATTTTTTTGTTGGTTATGTTTTCTCTGACACAAGTGGACTGTTCTACAACATAACAATAATACATAATTTTGGTTCACAAGTACCCAGAGCTGTTATAACTTAAAGTAAAATACTTGAAATTATACTTCAAGTATTCATTACTACTTGAAGTACTTTACTTTAAGTACTTATTTGAGTAGATATTTGTACTTGTATTTCAATTATTCACAAAAAAAACTTGAATTTTTAACTAAGGAGTTTCGTATCCACAATCTCTTAATGTAGTTTTATTAGTCGGTTTGGATTAAATTAGTAAAGAAAACCTCAAATTCTCATTTAGTCGACGTTTCGACAAAATTTATTGTCTTCCTCAGGACTAATGAGGTCTTTGGTTTTCAGTCAACATAATCATAATCGTCAAATAAATAAATAACGTCACTTATAATAATAGGATTCTTGGGCCAAACAATGACCATTGGGCAATAAATTAATGGTTTTTTAACTAGTTTTAATGCAGATCGATATCGGCAAAACAGAAATATTGGTTCATTTCTATTTTGCCTTTACACTCTTTTCATATCGATCTGCATTGAAACTAGTTAAAGAACCATTAATTTATTGCCCAATGGTCATTGTTTGACCCAAGAATTCTATTATTATAAGTGACGTTATTTATTTATTTGACGATTATGATTATGTTGACTGAAAACCAAAGACCTCATTAGTCCTGAGGAAGACAATAAATTTTGTCGAAACGTCGACTAAATGAGAATTTGAGGTTTTTTTATGGAATACATAGATATTATTAGGTACCTACTTATTTTATACGCATAATAACAGTTATTCTGTGTGTTATATACAAGGTGTTTCAGAAATAGTATGCCAAACTTCTATAGGACATACTATGGGCCAAAATAAGCAAAAAAGTTCTTATGAGCATGTGTCCAAAAGTGAACCATTTCCAAGATATAGAGTGTGTAAAGTATTGCCAGAAATATAGTCTTTATTTTTCAGAAACTATTGGAGAAAAAATTACAAAACTTGGGATGTCAGCAAAATCCACTGAAATTGCGACTGTTTCTAAATGTAATTATTATTATCGTATTTATCTCCAATAGTTTCTGAAAAAAAAACCTCAATCTTGGAAACGGTTCATTTCATGTCCATAAATTTGTATTTGCTTATAGTATATCCCGTAGAAGTTTGGCATACTATTTTTGAAACAGCTTGTACACAATACACATAAAACTGTTTTATTATATGCCTTGGTACGGTTACAAATATTTTAGATGGCTTTTTATTAGTTGTATATATGCATCTAAGAACAAAACACCATTTTCTTGCCTATATGTTTCTTTTCATACACTTATCCACGCAAAGAAATGTATTCTGTGCACTTCGGATACTGAGTTATTATTTATACAGTATGGGGACCGTAAACAAGGTAAATGGGAAAAAACCAAATGTGTAGAACAAGGACAGATTGCTCTCATATCATACGTATGTTAGAAAAGGCAACACTGTAAGTGTACATCATTTGTATCTTTATTTTTGGCGGCTGTTCGCTGACCGGTCTCCCCACTTCACACAATACGTGCATGAACAAACAAACAAACGGTGGGTATGAATATTTCCAGCTTCTGATTATGGATTCCTGTTACCACTAATTCAAATTTCGTTATTTACTATCAGTTTCTCTGTCCTTTTCTAACATACGTATTATATGAGAGCAATCTGTCCTTGTTCTACACATTTGGTTTTTTCCCATTTACCTTGCTTACGGTCCCCATACTGTATATTATGGGCATAGATTAATGTAAATGTACATTTAATCTGTGCCATGGGCAGCGAGCCAGCGAGCATATAACGTCACGCCGCTGGCCTCTGTCTTGGGAACATTTTCTAGTCTCGCTGCGCCGGAAATAGTTCTAATGCAAATAAGTTTGTGAACAAATTAATTTATTTTTTTTTACAGTGATTTTTAATGCTGCTAAATCTATAATTTTCAGCTGAATTCAAAAGTTTGTGGACAGACTTATTAGGAAATATGCAATGCATGGTTATTGTAATTCAGCACAAATGATAATTTAGTTTTAATACCTAACAAGATCCAAATTTTAAGACCCAACGTTGGCTAAGATTTTGTTCCAGGGGTGTACAACTTAGCTAAACTCTAGAAAGAAAAAAATCGATGTTTTACTACTACTATCTCCCTAAATACGCGACCGTTGCGCCCCCCACTTTAGCCACATCCGAGATCCGCTACTGGTAAGGAATAATTATAAATACGTCATTTTCATCAGCAATAACGTTTATTACTACTATTTCCAACAGATATGTACTACCTATGTATTTAAATTATTATGAAAAAATTAATGAAGTATTTTGAGACGAAAAATAATAGTTAATATTAAAATTATGCACGTTTATGTATTTTGAGGTTAGGTACCGAAAAATGTTTGTGAATATGAATTACAGAAAAATGATAAAAGTGGGCCTAAACAAATTTATTGTTACGAACAATGATTGCTTTTGTACCCCTAATTTCAGCAGTGATAAAAAATAAAATCAGTATTATTAGCAAAGAAACTGCTCATCATGAACTCGTTTATTTTCGGTAAATTGTTGGCATGCGCTTGCACAAAGCCATTGGTCGTCATTTTCACCACTTAGATTAATTATATATTAACGTTTTTTACGTAAATAATTAAATAAACGGGAGACAGTTGTAAACTTGCAATATAATGCATTTAGGTAGATTGTCAAAGCCAAAGTTTTACGGTATGACGTCAGAATATCGTAGCGTTCGCGAATACGTAATTTTGCTTGCATAAAATTTTAAATTGAATTAATGCATTTCTAAACTGCATGCATCTTGTCCACTGCAGCCGTCTATCTTATGTAATAGAGACATATTTTCTAAAATCGGAATTTTCAGTTGTTTCAAAATATTTCAGGAATGGCCGCAGATATCTGGGATGTGTTTATTGTTTCATCATCGACATGAAATAACGCGACTTTTTCTAATTTATCCGAATTCTTATCTCCCACAATTTATGAGATACGAATGCGTGGGAAATGACAAAATGGACCACCCTGTATAACTGAGGGTGGAAATTAAATTATTTGAACAAATGCAGTAAATGTCACTCGTTGATTAGAGACAGAAAGTGTATTTAAAAAGTAACTCATACACTCATACCATTCATAAAAAATGTGACAAAATTGTAACAAAAAATATAATAATATTGTAGAAGCAATTTATAACCTTTTTTAATCTTGAAAAGTTTTCAAATGTCTATCGAAAAAATCAACGTGTCGTCTCAAATAAATCATCAAATTTTTATATATAAAGCTTCCCTATATCACCTGGTACATATTTATACTTATTATCCCCTTAAAGAATTTGCAAAAAATATTTGCCATTTTATTGTTGTTTTAATTGAAAATGATATATTTATTACTTTCTGTTTTATAAATGTATAGAAGATACAACATTGATAATTGATAAGAATGTTTTGTTTATTACATTTGTTTATTAAATAATTATTAAGGAAAACTTACCCATAAGTTCCCTTTCCCAACTGTTTTTTGATATCATATAGATCCATTTTAACACGTTTTATTATACTCATAAACTAAATAATATTCACATACAATCTAAAACAGTATATTTAATCTTTTTATCGTAGTAAGAATGAGTTTTTATTTTTGATATAAAAAAATACAAATATAGGTAGGTATCTTTTTATTAAAACATTTATTATCACAATAAAAACAATACAATATACTATTAAAATAAAAATGATCTAACATAAAGTTTTACTTAATATAACGTTAAGTAAATCGTAGTGTTTTCCAGTTTTGTCCTGAAGGATAGTGTCCTTTTTGCAATACTGCCAACTGAAAAGAAAATATAACTTTAATAAAATAGGCGTCCTGATGATTTAATTGATTCCTACTGCTTTCAGAAATATATATTCTAATAAATAATCATAGCAGCAAAAGTTTTTATACACAAGGTGTATATTTAAAGTGACATAGAGTAATGGGAGATAGAGCACACTTAACCGTTTTTTGACTAAAAATATTTGAATGAAAATTTGTACAAATATTATACTCTTTTAATCCAAACAAAATCATAATTCACTTTGGAAGAATTCCAGGACCGGATTCGATTTTCATAATGTTGCCCTCAGTGCTGATAACGTCACCCTGTGTATCAATTTTTGGCAAATATTAGTAAACGCTTAAGAAGTCAATGGATCAGTGTATAAAATAATGTCATAATATTTGATGGTGCGTTTAACATTAACAATTATTGAGAGAGTTATTTAAAAAATATATGTATTTTTTAGTGTTCAGTATACCATAAGAAATGCCATTCTTTAAAAAATTGCTTTAAATTTATAATGTAATATAATTATGGTCATTCATTTTCAAGTTTTATTTAAATTTAGTGCGTTGGTTTTACATCAATAATTAATTTGACAGTTTTACTTTTATTAGTTAAAATACGCCTACTATGATTAAAAGATTAGAAGAACTTTTAGAAGAGATTAAGTTTTTAAATAGTAAGTAAAAAACGCACGCACGAACTGCAACTCTCAGTTGATCAAATTCAACCAAAATGGACTTGGTACTTCCGTTTAATGTTTAATAATATCGTGAAAACCATTTTTCCGTGTCAAGTACCCTCAAAACTAGAAAATTTTTGAAATCTTTAGGGCGATTTTATTTTGAGCTGTTAAGAAGGATTTTCGTATTATGAATGCTTTTTCTTATTATGTTTAAGCCTTGAATACACTTCCGAAGCTTGTCGTCTTAATTTTGAATAACCCCTGACAAGAAAATGTATTACTAGCAATTCCAGCAAAATATAAATCGAGATATACGATAGCCATTAAACCTAATTTTTTATTTAAATTGTAGGATTGTTAAGTATCTGATGTTTGTATTTTGTTTTTTTTTTGTCATTAAATCTCCCTTTAAGTTAAAGGTCCCTTTAAAATGTTGATAATACCAGGGATGTCGTTGTTATTGAAATCTCCACCGTCTATTATAGTCCAATAAGGCCTTAGTTAGTTCAATAGCACGAGAGGAGCAGTGGATTAGAGTAGAAAATGTATACATAGCATTATAAAAAAAATCGTATTTTCTAATGTATCCAAGATATTCAAAATGCAAAAAATGCTATAAATTCAGGAAGACTCCTATTAATTTATAAGGTGATGCATACTGACAGATTATTTCTGGCAGATTCCACAGATCACGCTAACCTTGGCCAAAAAAACACGTTGGAATTAAACATCCTGTACAAAAAACCAGTAAGTCCGAAATAATTGGGTAAAAATTCTGTTATAAACTAAGAATCAAGAAAAAAAAAATCCGAGTACAAAAATAAAATAAATTTGAAAATCATCCTAATTGTTGATATCCCCTTCAAATCGACGGGAATGTAACATACATATTTTTTAATTGTGTATCCGCTAGGCGTTTCTTGGCACGGTCAATAATATTATTTTAAAAATATATAACTCCAGCTCAAGCGTTAATGTAATAGCCTGATTTTTTGTGTTCTTTTGATTAAAATGGGCTTAATTTAAATCGGAAAAAGAATTTCTACCTAGGGGATTATTAAATTATGAAGGTAGTAACAGAAAATGAGTCTCATCGTAAATTGTTTAAATGGTAAATTGTGACGTGACATTCTCGTAAATTTTGTTTCTCCTGATTAGAAATTTTTTAATAAAGCAGATTATACTCAAATCCCTATTGATGTTAATAATAAAACTATTTTTTATATCATGTAAAGCGTTGTAGCTCTCTCAGGAAACATTTGGCCCTATGGAGTACTACAGATATTTTAGGCAAAAAAAATTTTTTTTTCAGGGCTAAAGTATTTCAAATTGAAAAAACTTGTTTTAATATATGGATATACTTATTATATTATAACAGTCTTTGATTTTCTTTTCTATATAATGAGAAATCTGGCCCATTAGCTCAGTTGGTTAGAGCGTCGTGCTAATAACGCGAAGGTCGCGGGTTCGATCCCCCCATGGGCCATTTTTTTGAATTTTATTTACTTATCAACGAATAACAGTAAAGTTTTTGTACTTTTAAAAACCCTATAAAAGTAAAACAGTTACCAAATAATAAATAATGTAAATAGCCCTTAAATTGTTAATTTTTAATCTCCCAAGAGCTCCAAAAAAGTAGAAATTCACTAAGAAAATATGTACTTCTATGAATTTTTTAAAAATAATTAGAGAGGAGTCTTGCAACTTATTTCTAGATCCGGTATACAGGGTGAATCAAAGTACAGCGATAAATTTCACTATTAAATGCAGATGTAGATTTTTTTCTGTTTTCTGTTGTGTTTCCTTTTGATCAAATAGGGCTGATAAGAATCGATTAATGAATAATAATTATGAGTCACAATAAGTGAGACTCATCGTACTGTTTAAATGTAAATTATGAAATTCTCTTAATTTTTGTCTCGACTAGTTGGAAATATATTCAAGCAACTGTATATCCAAACGCATCTTGATATTTTAATATTAAAACTATTTTTTACAATATATAAAGCGTTGCACCTTCATAAGGAAACATTTGACATTAAGTTTACCACCGATATTTTTTGCATAAAATTTTTTTTTTTTTTCGGGACGAAATATTTCAAATTGAAACCATGTATCTATGCTTTTTATAGTATTTTGAAAATGACAATATTTGTTTTTTTCTCTATACAGAGTGCCCCTAAAGTAATCTGTCATATTTTAGGCTTTGATAGAACACTTAAGAATAACAATTTTGTTTTGTTATACAAACTTCTGCCGAAAAATGAACCGTTACCGAGTAATAACCAAGCAAAGATGACTTGATGGACTCATATTTTTCTAAATATTTCTAGAACTACTGAATCAAGTACTTTCAAATTTAGGATGTGATAATACTATAATATGAGTATGTGAAATGCCAATATTGCATTGATATTCATGTATAGGGTGTGTATTTTTTTGACAGCTGGGTTCCATTTGTTACCCATGACTTTTGTCTCAAGTGACGCCACTGGATTTTTGAAATCACCAAATCAAAAATATTTCTTTTTAAGCTGTTTGCTTCTTTAGTTTGTTTTTTTTTTTCGATTCTTTCTACAGTTATACAGTAATATAAATGGGCCGAAGCTGAGCCATTTCATCTCTTATTTTTTTAAAAATATGATGTGTTGAAAATTATTTAATTAGCAAAACAAGCAAAGAAAAACGAAAACAGAATAAACATCTCATCTGGCCCATTAGCTCAGCTGGTTAGTATTATTTTTTTTACTCATTGACAAATAAATTTAACGTGTTCTTGTAGTTTTAAAAATCCTATAAAAAGTAAGATTAAGTACATGTCAAAAAATGATATAAACTCTCAAATTATTAATTTTTAAGCCCCAAACAGTAATTTCCGAATGCGCTCTACAGTGTAATATTTTTTCTAGACCACAATGCTGTTTATCAGATGGTTTTAAATTTTGACGTATGTAATATGTAATATTTTTGGCATATGGTTATTGGTTATGGTATGGCTTGAATTTTTCTTTTTCTTCCTTGGGGTTTACTACCGCATTAATTATTCTTGGTTATTTAAAAAACGCAGTTAGTTACCCAGTATGCTACTGGAAAAATAAACGTCTGCGTTTGTGACTTTTACGTCAAAAGATCAGTTAGACATTTTTTCCTGCAATATCCGTCTAAAATTATTAGTATTATGTGCAGGACAGCCATCTTGTTGAACCCACAATTCGTTTATTTCTTGTTCTGTAAACACCCTGTATCAAAAGTTTTGAAAATCTGTTTTAAGATTTGGAAAGAGCATAAAAAATAAGGCAAATAAAGTACATTTTCAAATTGTGCGCCTTATTTTTCTATTTACATTTTTTGATAAAAAGAAAATTGTACAAAACTAAGAACCGAGTATCTCATACAAAATAGCGGTTTTTCTTTATAATTGACTACGAGTTAATAAAAACTTTCATATTTAATAAAAAGCCATTCATACAACGTAAGTCTTAAAAAGTATTCAACCATCCAATTAAAACCAACATATGTATTTACACATTATTTTAAAAATTTTAAATTCTTACAAGTAGGCTAAGACAATTAAAATTTCAAACAATCAAATTTCTGACTGTTGATCATTCCTAAAAGGTTTAGCTGAGCATTCCTAAATAATAATAAACTTTAAAAAATGACTCAAAATTTCTCGAACGAAGAATATGTTTTGTGATCGGAACGGTCGAGCGTCTGCTAGAGAATATGCTAGATTTCCAGAATGTTGCATACCTAATCACCAGACTTTTTCTAGTGTTTACTTACTCGAAAGAACATGAGCGATTTCCAGCTGCAAAACTAAACGAACGTCAAGAAAGACGCCATTTGGTAATTGAAGAAAATTTATTGAATATGGTTGAAAATAATCCTGAAATTAGTACCCGAAGAATTGCTAGTGCATTAAATATTCCACAATCTACTGTTTGGCGAAGATTAAAAGAACATAGACTTAACCCTTTTCATATAAAATAAATCCAATGGTTACAACCAGAAAATTATGTCCACCGCTTAAATTTTAGTCGGTGGATTATTAGAAATCGAAGAAATCTAAGATATTGTTTACTGATGAGGCATCATTTACATGGGATGTTGTTTTTAACTCCAGGAACTCACATGTTTGGGCAAAAGATATGCCCCATTCTGTAAGACAGTCAAGGTCACAGCATACATTTTCTTAAATGTTTGGTGTGGTGTTTTTTAATTGCCATTTAATTGGACCATACATTCTTTCTAATAGACTAACAGGTGAGACACCTAGATTTTATCGAAAACGTATTGCCGGACTTGTTAGAAAATGAAAATATTGAGGGAATGTTTTTTCAACACAATGGAGCTCCTCCACATTTCATATTAATTGTGAAAGATTTTCTCAATCAAAATTTCCCAAACGGGTGGATAGGCCGCGGTGGACCTATTCTATGGTCACCGAGAGGTCCCGATTTTAATGTGGGAGATTATTACTTTTGTGGAGACCTAAAAGCAGTGACTTATGCTGAAGAAATTAACAACGAGAAGCAGTTGCTCGAAAGAATAAACACGTGTGAGGAAATAAGACATAATCCCAGTAAAATTAGGAGAGCAGTCAACAGTTTGCCTAAAAGTGCTAGAATGTGTATTAACAAAAAAGGTGGTCATTTTGAACAATATTTGTAAAATTAAATGTAATTACCCAAGATACACTTCTTGATTTTCTAAAAGTAATTTCTCTTAGTTTGTAAGATTCGTTTTTTAGTATGTTAATTTGTTGTAAAATTTCCTTTTATCAAAAAAAGTGAATAGAAAAATGAGGCGCGCAATTTGAAAATGTATTTTATTTGCCTTATTTTTTATGCTCTTTTTAAATCTTAAAACAAATTTTTAAAACTTTTGATACAGGGTGTTGTTTTTGACATTTAACAATTCGGCCAGTTTTTTCTGTCCGGCCCTGTATTTTGATTTCGTTAAATTGAGAATTCAGTATGGCTGATTGAGTAAAACTTACACACCAAATTTTGCTTTTTTTTGTACCTAGTGGGTCTAAAATTATGGCCCAAGACAAAGAGAGGCAAAATCAATAATAAAACACTGTATCTTGGTAATTAAGTATTATTGACCTACTAAGCATAGGCGATATGGAATCGCGCAAGTAATCTACAAATGCAGGTAAAGTATGTACACTTACCAATGAATCACCCTGTATATTAAAAGCGTAAACAGATACGTAACACAAAGATAAAATAATAACAACCACACCGAAGCAGGCTTGTGGTTATTCTGACGTGCGAATCATAATATACATATGTCAATTTACTATTTTATTTTTTTAAGCAATGGATAACTTTTCTTAAATTGGTTCCTTGAAAAACAATTTTTCCTCGGCATGTATACATCATCTGAAAGCTCTTTTTAAGCGCATCTGAAAAATTAAAAATTCAATATGGCTGCCATAAGAAAAACAAAAGTTACTTCGGATATCTTGAAAACAAAAGACTATCGAACCTCTTAACGACAAATTGGATCTATATCATACACCTCTCTTTGGTGTATTTAAGCTATAACATTTCCGTTATCTGAAAAATTTTTGTTAATAATCTTTAAGTACCTAGTTATTATTATTAAATTCTTAGATATCCGGTCACCCTAGGATATAAAACTTGATTAATCCGAATTGAATTTGTAAAATTTCCGTAATCTCATTTGTATTTTAAATACTTACATACCTAATCCGGTCAACTTTATAGGTATAAAACTGCAAAAATTCTTTTGTCCTTCATTCACTTGTTATGGATGGTTTAAAAATGGCACGTTAAGTGTTGAAACTGCAGTAACGTTTAGTTACAATAAAAAAACAGTGATAAAAAACAAAGTAAAGTGTTTTATGCTATCATTTTCTTTTTAATAAATTTTTTTATACAGCTAGGCGTTATTTGGCATGGTGAATAATATTTTATTATCCACGACTAACGACTATTAAATAATGTATCCATTATGTATCTGTTTCCTCAAGAAATTGCTATTTAATTTGAAAATAAAATTTTTATAGCCATATTTTACTAAAAATTATTATTATTTAAAAGTCGTCGTTAAAGTTGTATTTTACTCGCATGTAATGGCTATTATTCACCCTCGAGAATTATACATTTTGATTTGTCTGTTTTCTGTTGATCAAATAAGATTTATTTTAAATCGAAAAAAAATTTCTACTCAAATTATTTTAAAGATTGATAGAAATCAATTAATGAAGTACGAGTCTCACAGAAAAAGTGAGACTCGTTGTACATTGTTTGAATTTAAATAGTGACATTTTCAAAATTTTTGTTTCCTCTGGTTGGAAATATTTTAATAAAGCAAATATGTCCAACCTCATCTTGATTTGTTAATAATAAAACTATTTTTTATATTATAAAGCACTGGAGTTTCCTAAGGAATCATTTGACTCCTATTTTACAGGCATACAATTATTTTTTTCAGGTCAAAGGTATTTCAAATTGAAATAACATAACCCGCGTTTTACCGTAATTTAAAAATAAGTCCTCGATTTTTTCTCAATATTTGGAAAAACCTGGCCCATTAGCTCAGTTGGTTAGAGCGTCGTGCTAATAACGCGAAGGTCGCGGGTTCGATCCCCCCATGGGCCATTTTTTTTTTAATTTTTTTTCATTTACGAATAAGCAGTTCTTTTATTTTTAAAAACTATAAAAAGTAAGTAATGTAAATAGCCCTCAAATTATTAATTTCTAGTCTTCAAAGAGCATATAATAATATAATGTAATAATATAATTATTTCATTTACAGAAAATCACTATGAAAATTTTAAAAATAGTATAATTAGATAACAGATTTTTTTAGGGAATGTGGAAAATTCAAGGTTACGGCAATTTCAATTAAACGGTTTTCTCAGATTTTCTCACTTTGTATGAAGAAGCGTTGTTTAAAACAATATCTCGTTATATTAAGTAAACTGGTGTTAATAAAAATACTATATGGCCTGTCCTAAAAATAAATAAAAATATGTTACATGTAACATCAAAAATCGGTTCCGATACCCTAACGGACCATGCAATTTATAATTTTAAATGAGAAATTAAAGTATTACCAAATGTCCTACCCTGTTGGTGAGACATTAACTAGTTCGATATGATCTAGTGGTTAGGATACCTGGCTTTTACCCACGGTGTTCGGAATCGATTCCCGGGATCGGAAAATATTTTTTAAGGAAGAAATTATAATTTCAAACTTTCTGTCTTGTTTCAAAAAAGACTGGGTGACCACGGTACGCCCTTAAAATGTTTCGTATTTTTCAATATGTAAATCTGAAATATGGGAATTATTAAAATAAAACATAAAAACATATGTTTTGATGTTATTTTGTTCCTCCGGTTTTACCGTGAAGTGATATCAACTTTTCTTTCTTAAATATAACAATTTTTTTTGTAGTTTCGATGGATCTAAAAATTGCCTATACAACAATTTTTTCAAATTTAAAATCGGAAGAAAAATGGCCGCTTTAGACCCATTTTCTTTCTATACAAAGATGGCCATGAAAAAAAAATATCAACTACAAATTTCGTGCGGCCAGCTAGCTGTGGACAAATTCGAAACATATTAAAGTAAATTCTGTACTCAATACCGGTGCCACTTCTGGTAATTTATGCATGTTATTTATTTAATAAAAATAAGTAATATCAAAATGTAATCCAAGAATTTTCTTCCATTTTGTATAATATAAATTTAATTAAAATTATGATAATTATTTGCTGTTTTTCTGCCTATTTCTAAAATTTAATTTCCAATGTTAGAACTTTTCAAAAATATTAAATAAAAAAAATCCTTCCAAAATGATATTTCATTAATCATTAAATATTTACAAAATTTAATGAATAAATAATAAATTATACCAATTTTATTTTTGAATGTTAGCTAATCTGTATTTTAACTAAAAAGCCTGTTCTTAAAGATCCTCAAAATAAAAGGCAAAATAACGAGTGCTCGCATTTAAATAAACGACATTTGTCAAGACGTTTTAATATATTTGATTTTTATAGAATATTTATTAAATATCATACCATAATAATACAAGAAGTGGCAGCGATTTTGAGTACAGAATTTACTTTAGCCTGTTTCGCAATTGTTCCACAGCTTGTATTGTGAAATTTGTTACTTGATATAATAATGTCATGGCTACCTTTGCGTAAAGAGAAAATCGACTATAAGTCAGCCATTTTTCAACCAATTTTAAATTTGAAGAAGATAAATTTTAGCTCCATCGAAATCGCAAATAAAAAATTGGGTGTTACATTTAGGAAAGAAAAGTTGTTGTCACTTCCGGTAAAACCGGAAGAACAAAAATCTTGAAAATAACATCAAAACATATGTTTTTATGTTTTATTTTAATTATTCCCAAATTTTAGATTTACGTATTGAAAAATTCGAAACATTTTAAGGGCGTACCGTGGTCACCCAGTCTTTTTGAAACAAGACAGAAAGTTTGAAATTATAATTTCTTCCTTAAAAAATGTTTTCCGATCCTGGGATTCGATTTTTATATCTTATTAACAATTGCCAAATTTCAGACATATCTTTAAAAATTCTGAATATTTGGGGGGCGTACAGTGTCTTATGGTCAGCCGGTAATAATCTAGTAACTAACATGGCTCTCATTTAAGACGTCCCGGTATCGGAACAACTTTTCATTTAAGTGAAGTTTAATTTTTACCAAACTTCTCACCCGGTAGATAATATTCATCAGTCCGTTGTGGTCTAGTGGTTATGTTACCTGGCCCAGCCAGAATGCTGGGGTGATTTCCGGTATGGGAAAATACATATATTTTTTTAACTGAAAAATTACAATTTTTCACTTTTTGCCTTGTCTCAAATATATGTAAATAGTCTAGTCACTAGGATACACGGCTTCCACTCAAGAGATCCCAGTGTCGTATCAGCTTTTGTTTTTAAATGAGAAATTTTATTAAGTTTGGTAATCTTTATGTCTTATTGATAATATTTATCAGTTCGATATGGTCTAGTGGCTAGGATACTAATTCTATTCATTGATTTTATTATACAATTTAAATTATTTAATTTAGGTGTTGTATTTATTGTTTATTGTTATTTTTAAGCCCGGACCGGTTTCGCTCCGCCCAACCTAACAATTGCCCCATCATTGTTCTCATACGCGGGGATGCTAGGTCAGCAACGGACCGGGTGTCCGGCGAGGGAAATATACTCTTTTCATTTTAATTGTAAAATAAATATTTTTAAAATTTGAATTTTTTTGGCTTTCACCCAGGAGATTTGGGTTTGATTCCCGGTATCGGAAAATATATATTTTTTTTACTGAAAAAGTATATTTTTTTCAA
The DNA here is from genome assembly GCA_029963845.1 of Rhamnusium bicolor. Classification (NCBI taxonomy): domain Eukaryota; kingdom Metazoa; phylum Arthropoda; class Insecta; order Coleoptera; family Cerambycidae; genus Rhamnusium; species Rhamnusium bicolor. The sequence goes on from JANEYF010000423.1 coordinate 106,491, forward strand.
TATTCAGCCTCGTTTCAGAAATATATTATTGGTCTAGTGACTACATCTGGTTCCCACTCAAGAGGCCCCGGTATGGAACCAACTTTTGTTTTTAGATGAAAAATTTAATTAACAGATTTTACGCGCTAATCGCAAAATCGATCAGTCCGATATGGTCTAGTGGCTAGGATACCTGGCTCTCACCCAGGAGGCTCGGGTTCGATTCCCGGTATCGGAAAATATATTTTTTTTACTGAAAAATTATTTCTTTAAAACATCCGCTTTGTTTCAAATATGTATTAATAATCTAGTTACTAAGATACCTGATCCTTACTCAAGAGGTTCCGGTATCGGATCAACTTTTGTTTTTAAACGAGAAGCTGAATTTTTAGCAAATTTTTGCCCAGATAGTAAAATTTATCAGTCCAATGTGGTCTAGTGGCTAGGATAAATTTGGCTTTAACCCAGGAGGCTTGGGTTCAATCAATAGATTTTTTTTAATTGAGAAATAAAATTGTCAAACTTTCTGCCGTGTTTCGAAAGTGTATTAATAATCTAGTGACTAGCTCCCACCCAAGACGTCTCAGTATCGGACCGAGTTTTCTTTTTAAATGAAAAGCTTAATTTTTACCAAATTTTTGCCATGCTGGTAAAATTCGTTAGTTCGATATGGTCTAGTGACTAGTATACAGGAGGCCCGGGTACGATTCGCGGTATTGGAAATTGTGTTCTTTTTTTAATTGGAAAATTATAAGTTTCTTAAACTTTCTGTTTTATTTCAAAAATATGTTAATAATCTAGTGAATAGGATACCTAGTCTTGCTTTTAGATGATAAATTTGTTTTGCACGAAACTTTATGCCCTGTTAGTAAAATTTGTCACTCCGATATGGTCTAGTAGCTAGGATACCTGGCTTTCACCCAGGAGGCTCGGGTTCGATTCCCGGTATCGGAAAATATATTTTTATTCGACTGTATTGAAAAGTGATGTTTTTTGGTTCGAATAACTGGATGAAAAGGTCACCTTTTTATAATAGGTATTATTTATTGTTGTCCTAGAACGAAAAGTACTTTTTGATCGGTAAACAAATATGAATAAAATAATGGAGACGATAAACAAATGAAACATACCGTCATGATATTTTTATTAGATTGTGTCAGTGACGTGAGGTCGATTACGATCAGATTTTTCAATTAAAATAAATATTAGAAACAAAAATTTATTATTTTTTTCTTACAATGGAATGAAAAATAGTGTATGACACACAGACTAAAATGTTTTTCGTATTCATACGGTTGCCAGACTCGGTTTCGTCTCGTCTGGCAATTTTCCGTAATCGTACGAAAAACTGCATTTTTCTTCCTTGTGTCATAAATACCTATTTTTTTACTGAAAAATATTTTTTTCAAAACTTCTGCTTGGTTTAAAAAATATATTAATAATCTAGTTACTAGGATACCTGATCCCCACACAAGAGGTTCCGGTATAGGATCAAGTTTTGTTTTTAAACGAGAAATTTAGTTTTCATCAAACTTTTTTGCCATTATGGTAAAATTTATCAGTCCCATGTGGTCTAGTTTAAGATAAACTTGGCTTTAACCCAGAAGGCTTGGGTTCAATGCTGGTATTGATTTTTTTTTAATTGAGAAATAATTATAAATTTTTCAAACTTTCTGCCGTGTTTCAAGAAAGTATTAATAATCTACTGACTAAGTCCCACCCAAGACGTCTCGGTATCGGACGGAGTTTTCTTTTTTAAATGAAAAGCTTAATTTTTACCAAACTTTTTGCCATGCTGGTAAAATTCGTCAGTTCTTCAATATGGTCTAGTGACTAGGATACAGGAGGCTCGGATTCGATTCGCGGTATTGGAAATTGTGTTCTTTTTTATCTGGGAAATTATAAGTTTTTCAAACTTTCTGTCATTTCAAAAATATGTTAATAATCTAGTGAATAGGATACCTAATCTTGGTTTTAAATGATAAATTTGTTTTTCACCAAACTTTATACCCTGTTAGTAGAATTTGTCACTCCGATATGGTCTAGTGGCTAGGATACCTGGCTTTCACCCAGGAGGCTCGGGTTCGATTCCCGGTATCGGAAAATATATTTTTATTCGAGTGCATTGAAAGGTGATGTTTTTTGGTTCGAATATCTGGACGAAGAGGTCACCTATTTATAATAGGTATTATGTTTTGTTCTGGTTTCTAGGCGAATACTTTTCCCGGCCGAAAAGTACTTTTCGGACGGTAAACAAATATGAACAAGAAAATGGATACCATAAATAAATGAAACAAACTGTCATGATATTTTTATTGGTTTGTGTCAAAGTGACGTGAGGTCGATTACGATCAGATTTTTCAATTAAAATAAATATAAGAAATAAAAATTTATTATTTTCTTCTTACAATCGAATAAAAAATAGTGTATGACACACGGAGACTAAAATGTTTTTCGTACTTATACGGTTGCCAGACTCGTTATCGCCTCGTCTGGCAATTTTCCGTAATCGTACGAAAAACGGCATTTTTCATCCTTGTGTCATAAATACCTATTTTTTTACTGAAAAATATTTTTTCAAGACTTCTGCTTGGTTTAAAAAAATATGTTAATAATTTAGTTACTAGGATACCTGATCCCCACATAAGAGGTTCCGGTATAGGATCAAGTTTTGTTTTTAAACGAGACATTTAGTTTTTTCAAACTTTTTGCCATTATGGTAAAATTTATCAGTCCCATGTGGTCTAGTCTAGGATAAACATGGCTTTAACCCAGAAGGCTTGGGTTCAATGCTGGTATTGATTTTTTTTAATTGAGAAATAATTATAAATTTTTCAAACTTTCTGCCGTGTTTCAAAAAATGTATTAATAATCTAGTGACCAAGTCCCACCCAAAACGTCTCGATATCGGACCGAGTTTTCTTTTTTAAATGAAAAGCTTAATTTTTACCAAACTTTTGCTATGCTGGTAAAATTCGTCAGTTCTTCGATATGGTCTAGTGACTAGGATACAGGAGGCTCGGATTCGATTCGCGGTATTGGAAATTGTGTTCTTTTTTAACTGGGAAATTATAAGTTTCTCAAACTTTCTGTCATTTCAAAAATATGTTAATAATCTAGTGAATAGGATACCTAATCTTGCTTTTAAATGATAAATTTGTTTTTTACCAAACTTTATACCCTGTTAGTAGAATTTGTCACTCCGATATGGTCTAGTGGCTAGGATACCTGGCTTTCACCCAGGAGGCTCGGGTTCGATTCCCGGTATCGGAAAATATATTTTTATTCGATTACATTGAAAGGTGATGTTTTTTGGTTCGAATGTCTGGACGAAGAGGTCACCTATTTATAATAGGTATTATGTTTTGTGCTGGTTTCTAGGCGAATACTTTTCCCGGCCGTAAAGTTCTTTTCGGACGGTAAACAAATATGAACAAGAAAATGGATACCATAAACAAATGAAACAAACTGTCATGATATTTTTATTAGTTTGTGTCAAAGTGACGTGAGGTCGATTCCGATCAGATTTTTCAATTAAAATAAATATAAGAAATAAAAATTTACTATTTTCTTCTTACAATCGAATATAAAATAGTGTATGACACACGGAGACTAAAATGTTTTTAGTACTTATACGGTTGCCACACTCGGTATCGCCTCGTTTGGAAATTTTCCATAATCGTACGAAAAACCGCATTTTTCATCCTTGTGTCATAAATACCTCTTTTTGTACTGAAAAATATTTTTTCAAGACTTCTGCTTGGTTTAAAAATATATTAATAATCTAGTTACTAAGATACCTGATTCCCACGCAAGAGGTTCCGGTATCGGATCAAGATTTGTTTTTAAACGAGAAATTTACTTTTTATCAAACTTTTTGCCCTGATGGTAAAATTTATCAGTCCCATGTGGTCTAGTCTAGGATAAACTTAACTTTAATCCAGGAGCCGGTTCGATGCTGGTGTAGATTTTTTTTTAATTGAGAAATAATTATAAATTTCGGGTTCAATTCGCAACATTGGAAATTGTGTTCTTTTTTAACTGGAAAATTATAATTTTCTCAAACTTTCGGTCTTGTTTCAGAAATATGTTAATAATCTAGTGAATAGGATTCCTAGTCTTTTGCTTTTTAAATGGGACGAAAAGTACTTTTTCGCAGGGAAAGGAGTCGCTTAGCAACCACAACAAAAAATAATACCTGTTATAAAAAAGGTGACCTTTTCGTCCAAATATTCGAACCAAAAAAACCTCACTTTTCAATACAATCGAATAAAAACATATTTTCCGATACCGGGAATCGAACCCGAGCCTCCTGGGTGAAAGCCAGGTATCCTAGCCACTAGACCATATCGGACTGACAAATTTTACGAACAGGGCATAAAGTTTGGTGCAAAACAAATTTATCATTTAAAAGCAAGATTAGGTATCCTATTCACTAGATTATTAACATATTTTTGAAACAAGAGAGAAAAGTTTGAGAAAATTATAATTTCCCAGTTAAAAAAGAACACAATTTCCAATGTCGCCAATTGAACCTGAAATTTATAATTATTTCTCAATTAATAGTTTTAGTATTAAATATAATAGTTTAATAGTGTATTATTAAAAAAATATATTATATGTACATATATGCATATCAGCTTACATCTAGTATGTAGTAAAGCACCTAGGCAGAGAATGCCTGTTTGTGATTGACCACACATGATCCAATTCTATCAATAAACATACATTTTTATGTAATTTTACACAAAAAAAATTTTTAGCATATTTTTTTATACGTATATATACAGGGTGTCTCACCAGGAACTGAATCGATCGATATAGTGAAAAAATACGCACCAGAAAATTTTTAAAATTTAGGGAGCTGCTAATGGCAGTGTGGCCAATCCAACTAAAATAAATTACAAGCATCTGGCACTTTCGGTTATACCGGAAGTCGATACCAACTTGCTTATTATAAATAGAACACCCTATATATTTTAGGGTTTTCGAAAGAGCGTAAAATTCTGAGTCAAAAACATGCCTAAACCCAGCCGTTTCAGAGATATTTGACATTTTAAAATAAATTGACAGGTGTAATGGTTTACAATTACCTTTATAATATTCTTCGTGTAAAAGATACTCATTTGCTTTTTGTCATACGGAGAGCCCATAAGGTGAGCTACGCTCTACAGTTTAAAGAAATTCAATAATAGTACACCAAGTGTTCCATTTTTGACGTTACATTTTGTAAACTTCAAACCGCGAAAACTTGCTTAAATCAAATAGAACACCCTGTATTTTTTACATCAAGTTATGTAAAATTAAATTCCTTTTTTTCTATATATGCATTCTGGGGGTTTAAGTTACAACTTTTTGAAATATTTGCGATTTTCTTAGAAATTCCAGAATTTTTAGTAAACATTTTATCAAATTAGCCATGATTAGAAACAATCAGTAACGTCAGTCATTCTCTTATGTCAAACAATGCCACCGCGTTTAAATTACACCCACGAAGACTTTTTGAATTTGTTTATTATTTATGGAGAATGTGATAAAGTAATATCAAGAACTTGTAGTACATTTGCTACTCGATATCCACAAAAACGGAAATCGTCAGTAAACACTGTAAAACGCATACTGGATAATTTTAAAAACTATGGCTCTGTCAAGGCAAGAATTCAAAAGCGGAAGCCTATTGTTGATGACAATAACGTAGAAATAGCAATTTTGGGATATTTTCATGCATTTCCAATGATGTCATTAAGACAAGCTGCTCTGGAATCGGGATTATGCAAGGATTCAGTTCACAGAATCTTACTTAAAAATAAATTTCACCCATTTTCGTTCCAAATGGTTCAACGATTAAATGAAACAAATTTCTTAAGAAGAGAAAATTTTTGTGAATTTATTCTAGAGGTATGTAGGCGACGATTCTTATTTGGGAAATATTGTATGGTCAGATGAAGCTAAATTTACTAAAAATAGACTTTTTAATCGACACAATTCGCATTATTGGAGTGACTCGAATCCTCATGGGTTCAGGGAGTGAAATTTTCAAGAAAGTTGGCAGTTTAATGTTTACTGTGCCATAAGAAATACTGTGCCATAAGACATGATAGAGTGGTGGCATTAGAATTTTATCAGGAAAATTTAAACAGTAAATTATAAAGATTTCTTCTTCTGCTAATATGTATAGTTAATTTTTTGTTTTTGTTTTTTTTTTTTAGGTAAAAGATCTAAATATTTTACAAAATTTGAATAATAACTATTTAGAAAATTTACCTCTCGCCGAAGATAGAAACATTTTTTATCAGCACGACGTTGCTCCCCCACATAACGCGTATTTGATAAATAATTTTTTACAAGAAACTTTTTATGATCAACGGATCGTCAATAATGGACCTTTCCTGTGGCCTCCTCGCTCACCCGATTTATCAATTTTAGATTAATTTATTTGGGGAATTACTAAAAATAAAGTTTATGAGAGCCCATTAACAACTATTGAAGATTGTATGCAGAGAGTAAGAAATGCATTTCAAAACTTATCACAGGATTCAATTAGAAGAGCTATCCATGAAGAACTAATCTGAAGGTGCGAAAAATGTGTGGAGGTTCGAAGGCGGAAGGAATTTTGAACAAATATTAAATTAAAATGGAATCATGTTTTTAGTTGATTTTATCTTAGCTATTTTAGTTTATGCAAAGTGTCCTCAATCCAATTAATAGGCATGTTACAGTGTTTAGTGTTATTTTCCGTTTTTGTGGATAGCTAGTAACAAATGTACTACAAGTTCTTGATATTACTTCATCACATTCTCCATAATTAATAAACAAATTCAAAAAAGTCTTCGTGGGTGTAATTTAAACGCGGTGGCATTTTTTTGACATAAGAGAATGACTGACATACTGATTGTTTCTAATCATGGCTAATTTGTTAAGATTTTTACTAAAAATTCTTGAATTTCTAAGAAAATCACAAATATTTCAAAAAGTTGTAACTTGTAACAGTTGTAAAAGTTGTAAGTTGTAACCCCCACAATGCTAATATCAGAAAAAAAGGAATTTAATTATACATAACTTGATGTAAAAAAAACAGCGTGTTCCATTTGACTTAAACAAGTTTTCGCGGTTTGAAGTTTACAAAATGTAACGTCAAAAATGGAACACTTGGTATACTATTATTGAATTTCTTTAAACTGTAGAGCGTAGCTCACCTTAGGGGCTCTCTGCATGCCAAAAAGCAAATGAGTATCTTTTACACGAAGAAAATTTCTAAGGTTATCGTAAACCATTACACCTGGCAAAATTTTTTAAAATATCAACTATCTCTGAAATGGCTGCATGTTTTTGACACAGAATTTTATGCTCTTTTCGAAAACCCTAAAATATATAGGGTGTTCCATTTATAATAAGCAAGTTGGTATCAACTTCAGGTATAACCGGAAGTGCCAGATGCTTGTAATTATTTTAGTTGGATTGGCCACCCTACCGTTAGTAGCTCCCCACATTTTAAAAATTTTCCGGTGCGTACTTTTCATTATATCGATCGATTCAGTTTCTGGTGAGACACCTTGTGTATATACGTTAAAAAAACATACTAAAAAAAAATATATTTTTTTGTGTACAATTACATGTGTATGTTTATTGATAGAATTGGCTCATGTGTGGTAGGTAAATCTCAAACAGGCATTCTCTGCCTACGTGCTTTACTACATAGTAGATGTAAGCTGATGTGCATAATATATGTACATATATAATACATTTTTTTAATACTAAACTATTAAACTAATATATTTAATATATTTAAAACTATTAATTGAGAAATAGTTATAAATTTCGGGTTCAATTGGCGACATTGGAAATTGTGTTCCTTTTTAACTGGGAAATTATAATTTTCTCAAACTTTCTCTCTGGTTTCAAATATATGTTAATAATCTAGTGAATAGGATATCTAATCTTGCTTTTAAATGATAAATTTGTTTTGCACCAAACTTTATGCCCTGTTAGTAAAATTTGTCACTCCGATATGGTCTAGTGGCTAGGATACCTGGCTTTCACCCAGGAGGCTCGGGTTCGATTCCCGGTATCGGAAAATATGTTTTTATTTGATTGAAAAGTGATGTTTTTTGGTTCGAATATTTGGACGAAAAGGTCACCTTTTTATAACAGGTATTATTTTTTTGTTGTGGTTGCTAAGCGACTGCTTTCTCGGCCAAAAAGTACTTTTCGTCCCATTTAAAAGCAAAAAGACTAGGAATTCTATTCACTAGATTATTAACATATTTCTGAAACAAGACCGAAAGTTTGAGAAAATTATAATTTTCCAGTTAAAAAAAGAACACAATTTCTAATGTCGCGAATTGAACCCGAAATTTATAATTATTTCTCAATTAAAAAAAAAAATCTACACCAGGATCGAACCGGCTCCTGGATTAAAGTTAAGTTTATCCTAGACTAGACCACATGGGACTGATAAATTTTACCATCAGGTCAAAAAGTTTGGCAAAAAGTAAATTTCTCGTTTAAAAACAAATCTTAATCCGATACCGGAACCTCTTGCGTGGGAATCAGGTATCATAGTAACTAGATTATTAACATATTTTTAAACCAAGCAGAAGTCTTGAAAAAACATTTTTCAGTAAAAAAATAGGTATTTATGACACAAGGATGAAAAATGCGGTTTTTCGTACGATTACGGAAAATTGCCAGACGAGGCGATACCGAGTCTGGCAACCGTATAAGTACGAAAAACATTTTAGTCTCCGTGTGTCATACACTATTTTTTATTCGATTGTAAGAAGAAAATAATACATTTTTATTTCTTATATTTATTTTAATTGAAAAATCTGATCGTAATCGACCTCACGTCACTTTGACACAAACCAATAAAAATATCATGACAGTTTGTTTCATTTGTTTATGGTATCCATTTTTTTGTTCATATTTGTTTACCGTCCGAAAAGAACTTTACGGCCGGGAAAAGTATTCGCCTAGAAACCAGCACAAAACATAATACCTATTATAAATAGGTGACCTCTTCGTCCAGACATTCGAACCAAAAAACATCACCTTTCAATATAATCGAATAAAAATATATTTTCCGATACCGGGAATCGAACCCGAGCCTCCTGGGTGAAAGCCAGGTATCCTAGCCACTAGACCATATCGGAGTGACAAATTCTACTAACAGGGTATAAAGTTTGGTAAAAAACAAATTTATCATTTAAAAGCAAGATTAGGTCTATTCACTAGATTATTAACATATTTTTGAAATGACAGAAAGTTTGAGAAACTTATAATTTCCCAGTTAAAAAAGAACACAATTTCCAATACCGCGAATCGAATCCGAGCCTCCTGTATCCTAGTCACTAGACCATATCGAAGAACTGACGAATTTTACCAGCATGGCAAAAGTTTGGTGAAAATTAAGCTTTTCATTGAAAAAGAAAACTCGGTCCGATACCGAGACGTCTTGGATGGGACTTAGTAGATTAATACATTTTTGAAACAATGCAGAAAGTTTGAAAAATTTATAATTATTTCTCAATTAAAAAAAATCAATACCAGCATTGAACCCAAGCCTTCTGGGTTAAAGCCAAGTTTATCCTAGACTAGACCACATGGGACTGATAAATTTTACCATAATGGCAAAAAGTTTGATAAAAACTAAATTTCTCGTTTAAAAACAAAACTTGATCCTATACCGGAACCTCGTGTGAGGATGAGGTATCCTAGTAACTAGATTATTAACATATTTTTTAAACCAAGCAGAAGTTTTGAAAAAATATTTTGCAGTAAGAAAATAGGTATTTATGACACAAGGATGAAAAATGCAATTTTTCGTATGATTACGGAAAATTGCCAGACGAGGCGAAACCGAGTCTGACAACCGTATGAATACGAAAAACATTTTAGTCCAGATCTTTCAATGCAATCGAATAAAAATATATTTTCCGATACCGGGAATCGAACCCGAGCCTCCTGGGTGAAAGCCAGGTATCCTAGCCACTAGACCATATCGGAGTGACAAATTTTACTAACCGGGCATAAAGTTTGGTGCAAAACAAATTGTATCATTTAAAAGCAAGACTAGGTATCCTATTCACTAGATCATTAACATATTTTTGAAATAAGACAGAAAGTTTAAGAAACATAATTTTTCAATTAAAAAAGAACACAATTTCCAATACCGCGAATCGAACCCGAGCTCCTGTATACTAGTCACTAGACCATATCGATCTATGGATTGAACCCAAGCCTCCTGGGTTAAAGCCAAATTTATCCTAGCCACTAGACCACATTGGACTGATAAATTTTACTATCAGGGCAAAAAATTTGCTAAAAAGTCAGTTTCTCATTTAAAAACAAAAGTTGATTCGATTACCGGAACCTCTTGAGTAAGGATCAGGTATCTTAGTAACTAGATTATTAATATATTTTTGAAACAAGGCGGAAGTTTAAAAAAATATATTTTTCAGAAAAAAAAATATATTTTCCGATACCGGGAATCGAACCCGAGCCTCCTGGGTGAGAGCCAGGTATCCTAGCCATTAGACCATATCGGACTGATATATTCTACGAACAGCGCATAAAATTTGTTAATTAAATTTTTCATCTAAAAACAAAAGTTGGTTGCATACTGGGGCCTCTTGAGTGGGAACCAGATCTAGTCACTAGACCATTAATATATTGAAAAAATTATAATTTTTCAGTAAAAAAAAATACATTTTTCGATACCGGGACTCGAACCCAAGCCTCCTGGGTGAAAGCCAAAAAAAAAAATCAAATTTTAAAAATATTTATTTTACAATTAAAATGGAAAGAGTATATTTCCCTCGACGGACACCCAGGCCGTTGCCGACCTAGCATCTCCGCATGTGAGAACAATGGGGCGGAGCAAAATCGGTCCGGGCTTAAAAATAACAATAAACAATAAATACAACTAAATTAAATAATTTAAATTGTATAATAACATCAATGAATAGAATTAGTATCCTAGCCACTAGACGATATCGAACTGATAAATATTATCAATAGGATATAAAGTTTATCAAACTTAATAAAATTTCTCATTTAAAAACAAAAGCTGGTATGACACTGGGATCTCTCGAGTGGCAGCCGTGTATCCTAATGACTAGACTATTTGCATATATTTGAGACAAGGCAAAAAGTGAAAAATTGTAATTTTTCAGTAAAAAAAATATATGTATTTTCCCATACCGGAAATCACCCCAGCCTTCTGGCCGGGCCAGGTATCATAACCACTAGACCACCACGGACTGATGAATATTATCTACCGGGCGAGAAGTTTGGTAAAAATTAAACTTCATTTAAATGAATAGTTGTTCCGATACCGGGACGTCTTAAGTGGGAGCCATGTTAGTCACTATATTATTAATATACCGGCTGACCACAGGACATTGTACGCCCCCCAAATATTCAGCATTTTTAAAGATATGTCTGAAATTTGGCAATTGTTAATAAGATATAAAAACACGTTTTGATGCTATTTTCAAGATTTTTGTTCTTCCGGTTTTACCGGAAGTGACACCAACTTTTCTTTCCTAAATGAAAAATGGCTGACTTATAATCGATTTTCTCTTTAAGCAAAGATAGCCATGACATTGTTATTTCAAGTAACAAATTTCACGATACAAGCTGTGGAACAATTGGGAAACAGGCTAAAGTAAATAATGTACTCAAAATCGCTGCCACTTCTTGTATTATATTGAATAAATGTTCTATAAAAATGAAATATATTAAAACGTCTTGACAAATGTCGTTTATTTCAATGCGAGCACCCGTTATTTTGCCTTTTATTTTGAGGATCTTTAAGAACAGGCTTTTTAGTTAAAATACAGATTAGGTAATATTAAAAAATAAAATTGGTACAATTATTATTTATTCATTAAATTTTGTAAATATTTAATGATTAATGAAATTTCATTTTGGAAGGATTTTTTTTATTTAATATTTTTAAAAAATTCTAACATTGGAAATTAAATTTCAAAAATAGGTAGTAAAACAGCGAGTAATTATCATAATTTTAATTAAATTTATATTATACAAAATGAAAGAAAATTCTTGGATTACATTTTGATTTTATTTATTTTTATTAAATAAATAACATACTTACATAAATTACCAGAAGTGGCACCGGTATTGAGTACAGAATTTACTTTAATGTGTTTCGAATTGTTTCACAGCTGGCCTCGCGAAATTTGTACTTAAAATATTTATTTCATGCCTATTATTGTATAGAAAGAAAATGGGTCTAAAGCGGCCATTTTGTGTTCCTTTTTTAACCGTGATATTATAATTATTTCAAACTTTCTGTCTTGTTTCAAAATATGTTAATAATCTAGTGAATAGGATTCCTAATCTTTTGCTTTTAAATGGGAAGTTTGTTGTGCACCAAACTTTATGCCTTGTTAGTAAAATTTGTCACTCTGATATGGTCTAATGTGCACGCGTTACCTACTATGAAGAGAAATAGGGCATTCGATTATTCGTCGTTCGTGTCATGTCTTATTTTGTGTTGAATGTATATGAGAAAATATAGTGTATGAATTGTGTGTTGTACACGTGTGGTAAACGACGACGACAACGACAAAATGTTGTCGTTATCCGGGCACCAAGGAGACGTGTGTCCGTGTGTCGCGTTAAGAACGTTGTTATTAACTACGCTCGAGCGACCCCTCCGAAGGAAGAGCGGAAGGTAAGTTGGTTAGAGCGGGAATTACACATTACTTTTGTGTATTTACCGTTGCCGCCGATCGTTTGGTGTTAAAAGATTTCGCCCGGCCATCAAGGAGACTTATGCGTCCTCTACGACGTCAGATTAAAAGAAACGCTCGGGTTCGACTCTCGGTATCGGAAAATATCTTTTTATTTGATTGTATTGAAAAGTGATGTTTTTCGGTTTGAATATTTGGACGAAAAGGTCACTTTTTTTATAACAGGTCTTATTTTTTGTTGTGGATGCTAAGCGACTGCATTTCCCGGCCGTACAGTACTTTTCGTCCTAGGACGAAAAGATCTTTTCAGATGGTAAACAAATATGAACAAAATAATGAATACCATAAACAAATGAAACAAACTGACATGATGTTTTTATTAGATTGTGTCAAAATGATGTAAGGTCGATTACGATCAAATTTTTCAATTAAACTAAGTACTGGATCAAGTTTTGATTTTAAACGAGAAATTTACTTTTTATCAAACTTTTTACCCTGATGATAAAATTTATCAGTCTAATGTGGTTTAGTCTAGGATAAACTTGGCTTTAACCCAGGAGGCTTGGATTCAATTCTGGTATAGATTTTTTTAATTGAGAAATAATTATAAATTTTTCAAACTTTCTGCCTTGTTACAAAAATGTACTAATAATCTGGTGATTGGATCCCACCGAAAACGTCTCGGTGTCAGACCAATTTTCAGTTTTTAAATGAAAAGCTTGATTTTTCCAAACTTTTTGTCATGCTAGTAAAATTCGGGTCGAGATGGTCTGGTGATTAGGATTCATGAGGCTCTGGTTCGATTCATGGTATTGGAAATTGTGTTCTTTTTTAACTGGGAAATTATAATTATCTTTATTTCAAAAATATGTCAATCTGGTAAATAGGATACCTTGGATTTTGCTTTTAAATGAGAAATTTATTTGCACCAAACTTTATGCTCTGTTAGTGAAATATGTCACTCCGATATGGTCTAGTGGCTAGGATACCTGGCTCTCACCCAGGAGGCTCGGGTTCGATTCCCGGTATCGGAATATATATTTTTTTAATGAAAAATATATATTTTTTTTAATTCTGCCTTGTTTCAAAATTATATTAATAATCTAGTTACTAGGATACCTGTTCCCCACTCAAGCGGTATCGGATCAACTTTTGTTTTTAAACGAGAAATTTACTTTTTATCAAACTTTTTGCCCTGATGGTAAAATTTATTAGTCCAGTGTGGTCTAGTCTAGGAGATATTTGGCTTTAAAAGAGGTTTGGGTTCAATCCTGGTATAGATTTTTTTAAATTGGGAAATAATTATAAATTTTTCAAACTTTTCGCCTTATTTCAAAAATGTGTTAATAATCTAGTCACCGGCTCTCACCCAAGACGTCTCAGTATCAGACCAACTTTTGTTTTTAAATGAATAGCTTAATGTTTACTGAACTTTTTGCCATGCTAGTAAAATTCATCAGTTCGATATGATCTAGTGATTAGGATATAGGAGGCTCGGGTTTGATTCGTGAATAGGATTTCTAGCGTTTTGCTTTTAAATGGGAAATTTGTTTTGCACCAAACTTTATGCCCTGTTAGTAAAATTTGTCATTACGATATAGTCCAGTGACTAGGATACCTGGCTTTCACCCAGGAGGCTTGTGTTCGATTCCCGGAATCGGAACATATATATATTTTTTTACTGAAAATATGTTTTTTTAAAACTTTTTGCCTTGTTTCAAAAAAAATATGTTAATAGTCTAATAACTAGAATACCTGACTCTCACTCAAGAGGTTCCGGTATCAGATCAACTTATGTTTAAATGAGAAATTTAGTTTTTACCCAACTTTTTGCCGTGATGATAAAATTTATCAGTCATGTGCTCTAGTAGCTAGGTTAACTGGCTTTCGCCGAGGAGGATGGATCAATCACGGTATCGGAATTTTTTTTTACTTAAAAATTATAATTTTTTCAAACTTTCTGCCGCGTTTCAAAAATGTATTAATAAATCTAGTGACTAGGATACTTGGCTCCCGCTCAAGACGTCTCGAAATCGGCCCAACTTTTGTTTTTAAATTAGAAGCTTAATTTTTACCACATTTTTGCCATGTGGGTAAAATTCATAAATTCGATATGGTTTAATGGTATCCAAGTCAGCTGGCTCGGCTTCGATTACCGGTATTGGAAAGTGTAAATTTTTAACTGGGAAATTATAATTTTTTCAAAATTTCTGTCTTGTTGCAAAAATTTGTTAATAATTTAGTGACTAGGATACATAGCTCCCATTTAAGAGGTCCCAGTGTCAGATCATCTTTTTTTTTTTAAATGAAGCTCGATTTCCATTTCCGGTATAGGAAAATATTTTTTTTTCTAAAAAAATTAAACATTTTGAAAAATGTTCTGCCTTATTTCAAAAATGTTAATAATCTAATAAGTAGGATACCTGATTCCCACTCAAAAGGTTCCGGTATTGGATCAGCTTTTATTTTTAAATGAGAAATTTAGCTTTTACCATTAAGTTTACATTTCGGTCAATGCTTTTGCCAAACTAATGGTTAGGATACTCTTTCGCCCAGGAGGCTGGATCAATCCTGGTACGGGAATTATTTGTTATTGAAAAATTATGATTTTTTTCAAACTTTCTGCTGCGTTTTAAATATGTATTAATAATCTAGTGACTAGGATACTTGGCTCAAGACGTCTATCGACTAACTTTTGTTTTTAAATGAGAAACTTAATTTTTACCAAACTTTCTGCCATGTATGCAGGTAAAATTCATCAGTTCGGTATGGTCTGGTGGCTAGGATACAGGAGGCTCATGTTCGATTACCGGTATTGGAAAATGTATTTTTGAACTGGGAAATTACAATTTTCTCAAACTTTCTGTCTTGTTACAAAAATATGTTAATAAATTAGGGACTAGGATACCTAGCTCCCATTCAAGAGGTCCCGGTATCGGACCATTTTTTGCTTTTAAATATGAAATTTGTTTCGTACAAAATTTTATGCCCTGTTGGTATAAGTTGCCACTCCGATATGGTTTAGTGGCAAGGATACCTGGCTTTTACCCAGGAGGCTCGGGTTAGATTTCTGGTATCGGAAAATATGTATTTTTTTTACTAAAAAATTATAATTTTCTTATTGTTTCAAAAATACGTTAATATTCTAGTGAATGGGATACCTGATTTCCACTAAAAAGGTTTCGTTTTCAGATCAACTTTTAGTTGTAAATAAGAAATTTAGTTTTTGCCAAGATTTTTGTTCTATAGCTAAAATTTATCAGTCGAATGCGGTCCAGTGGCTAGAAATCCTGGCTTTCACCCAGGAGGCTTGGATTCGATCCTGGTATCGGAATTTATTTTTTTTACTGAAAAAATTATAATTTTTTCAAACTTTCTACCGTTTCAAAAATATACTAATAATCTAGATACTTGGATACATCTGGCTTCACTCAAACTTTTTATTTTTTAATGAGAAATTTAATATTCACCAAATTTTTTGCCCTGTGGATTAAACTCATCATATCGATGATGTAGTGGCTAGGATATAACAGGCCCGGCTTTGATTCCTGGTATTGGAAAACTTTTTTTCTTTAATTGGAAAATTATAATTTTCTCAAACTTTCTGTTATGTTTCAAAAATATGTTAATAATCTAGTAATTAGGATAGCTGGTTCCTATTCAACAGGCATGGGGACAATTTTTGTTTCTAAATGAGAAATTTAATTTTTACCAAACTGAGATTTTCAGTCCGATATGGTCTAGTGGTTAGGATACCTGTATATATCCAAGAAGTCACCAAATAACAAAAACATGCTATACAAATTAATCATCTAAAAAAAGAACCTGCGTTCTATATAGCACGGCAATTGCTTTGTCATAGTAAAAAGCCATACTAGTAAAACACATGCTATAAATTATAAGGCCATAACAGCGGCCGGGGCGAGTGGCTACCGCTTCACACGATATGTACCGCACGCCTAAAACACCAATATTGTAAAAATACAATGAATGCTATAAATGATATACATTAGTTAAGGCATAACCTGTAAAAATATTAATTGCCAATAAATTATTAAAATGGAAATGGAAATGGAAATGGATACCTACACAACTGAACAAAACGAAATAATAAACAACGACGCCAACGAACTACTTGACCACTACCCTATGCCGCCACGGAAACTCACAAAACTTATCACTTCACCGACCGAACTAAAACAAATTATACGATACTTACCCAACAACAAAACCCCTGGACCAGACAACATATCTAACATTATACTAAAACATGTTCCAAATAAAGTCCTCGTTTCCCTGACTCACATTATAAACAACATTTATAAATTTCATGAGCAAAATAACAGAAAGAAATCCCCAATCGCTTAAATAAAATAATACATAAAAAACGCTTAATCCCAGATAACCAGTTTGGTTTTTATTTAGGAGTGGGCACAGCACGGCTCTTGCACTGTACAGAGGCGTGCAGGACGTCACCGAAGGTTTGATACTGTTTGGCATTCAGGCCTCCTATTCATATTAAAAAACCAACTTGAACCACCCTTATATTTTACAAGTTTAATAAAACATTATATTTCTGATAGAAAATTTCGAGTGAGGGTTAACGACGCAGTGTCGTCGCTCAAGGGCGTGCCCCAAGGCACAGTCCTCTCCCTGATCATTTTCAACCTCTACCTTTTCGATTTACCCTCTCACCCCAACACAAAAACGGTATTCTACGCAGACGACATGACTATTTACTGATAATCTTTTTTACGCACAGACGGCGACACAAAAAGTACGATATAACATGGCCCAACTGACGGACTATTACAAGACATGGAAAATTAAATTAAACGAGGACAAAACAGAGACCATTACGCTGACGAAAAAAATTACAAATATAAAGACATTTAACAAACTCAAAATAAAAAAAAAGGACAACGTAAAATACTTGGGCATAACACTTGACAAAATACTATTATTTAAACGATACATAACAAATACAATAAAGGACTTAGGCAACACTAAACAGACTGTACCCCTTGATTAACCGACGTAGTATATTTTCAACTGACAATAAACTATTACTTTACAAAACAATACTCAGACCGACGATGACATACCCGTGTGCGGCATGGAGCCACATGTCGGACACGCAGTACAAAAGACTTCAGACAATACAGAATAAATTACTAAGATTACTGACAAACGCAAACAGATACACTAACATGAGACAATTACATGAACAGCACGGACTTGAATTAATACAACCTTACATCTACCCAACAGCCAAGAACTTTCTCAAAAACAATACCCAGACTTCCATACTAACTAGAGACATGACACGCCACAGACGGCACAATGACGTACAACACACACAAACACATTTACGAAAGACTACCACTTTACGACGAACAAGTATAACGAGACAGACATACGGACAACTCAAAAACAATAACGATAATTCTCCCATCACGCTACCTCACCCCCCTATACCCTTCCCCCACCCTATAAACCCCATAAACCATACGAAACATAAAAAAATTAAATATTAAACAGGTTTTTTGGTATATTTTTCCTGTATACATGAAATTAACTTAAGATAATAAAAACATGAAACCTCACTCAATTACTTTATACGTTCTGTTTAATCGGGCAATTGCTTTGTTGTTAGGAAAAAGCCCATAAATAAAACCGAAGCATCATTGTGTCCTGGTCATAACAGCGGCCATGGCGGACGTCTGCCGCGTCATGCGAACTGTAACGCCTGTCAGAATAAATTTTTATCTCATTGTAATAAATGAAATAAATAAAACAAATATAATTCAATAGTTTAAGGCTTCCAATGTAGTATCTGAAAAATATTCAATAAATATGTTAAATGGGATGGGCTCTCACCCAGGAGGCTCGGGTTCGATTCCCGGTATCGGAATGTTTTTTTTTTTTAATTATAATTTTCTCGGAATTTCTGTATTATTTAAAAGTATGTTAATCCGGCATGGTCTTATACTTAGAAGTTATTTACATACCTATTTCCAAACATATCTCGGATAATTATTCTATCAATATAAAGGGTTGGCATATAATCAGTTTGATTTTTGTTTTTACTTTCTTCATAATCCAGATCAAGATAACTTAGTTTTGCTTTAATATTGTCCACATTTTTTGTTAACGAGTTATACTCGGCTACTGATAAACCATTCATTCTTGTACCAGTACTTGCTAAATCTTTAATCCTAAAATTAATACGTATGTATAAAATCTATTTCGGTAAATAATAGTTATAAATAAAAATTAAATATAATGACAATGAGTATTTCTCTTGTAACTAACAAACATCGTGTCTTTTTTTTAAATGGAATGCTATATACATCAGTACATTTTTTTAATCCTCTTCTAGACTTTATTCATTCCTATATTATTATTGACTATCTCCCAACCACTTGAATGTAATGAATTTTTTTGTTGTCACCAAAGTCACAATTATGGGTTTTAAGAAAAACTTATGTGAATACTAATTACGAGATATCTAATTAATGTTTTTGAGTCATTTTTACTTCCTAAAAATGTACAGAGTGGCCAAAAATTATTTTTCAATTAAGGACTTTTGAAATTGAATTTTTAAATTTTTTCAAATGGAACAATTATATACATTATAAGTATATTTTTCGATAATGTGATGTAGAAATGAAAAATGAACATTTTTTTGTAAGCACTTCCCTATGGCTAATTGCAACTATTTTCTTTTTATTAAGTACAACATTCAAGAATAAACTTAAAAATAGAGGTTTCCTCAAATAATTCATTAGAAAAAATTATAATAAGTACTCCACATATTGCCCATTTTGATTGACACACGTCTCTATGCACTTTTGAAATGAGGCCATGTAGTGGGACCATTTCTTCCAATCCATTGAAGTGCGTAAATAGTATTTAACTGGTCCCTTACTACATTAATAAGTTTAATTTTGACTTTGTCAAATAGATTTATTTATTCCTTTCCAACACGGAGGGTAACTGCTATAAATATTCAAGTGTATTCGAAGGTAACAGATATTTCTACTTTAATTTGTTACATCAGGAAGCAATGGAAGGACTAATATAAATTCAGCAGTAATTTTTAAGAATAATAGACAATGAAGGACAAAAACAAGCACTTGCACGATAAAGGAAGCGATGAAACTGGACACGAGGCTGAGAAAAAAAGCCCAAATAAAATTGTTCTAGTTTTGTTATAAGATTTTATTATTTATCAGAATTTTCAATATCAATTCTAGTTTTCACCAGAATATTTTTCCCTACTGCACAGATTTCGATTTACCACTGCACATTTTGTGCCCAACTGCACGTTAGAATAATCATTAGGTTAAGAGGGCTAATCGAACCAGTGTTTGTAAGGTAATTTTTCAAAATTTATTTCTTCCATACGGTTTGGTCAAATTACACCAAATTTGGAGGATCAGTAGCTGAAAGTGTACTAGAGGGTACATGTATATCTGTTTTAATTAATTTTCGCTTTATGTAGAGGAAATTTATACTGTAAATATAAGTGAAATTTGAACGTTTTTAGCTCTTGAATTATGATATCAATCGATAAAATTCGAGGTAATATTCATACATGTCTTCTAGAATGAATCTTCATAATTATGCTCAGCAAGTTTCAAACTTTTATTCCGTACTATTTGGTTAAAATTAATTTTCTAAATAAGCATCTTTGTCACTACAAATGAAGCAAGGAAGCGTTACCTCTATCGGGAATCGCACCTCAATGAAGTCAGTGAATAAAACGTCCAGTAAAGGTGTAGTCAAGAGCAAAATTATTCAGCGGCGCATGTATAAAAACTTTCTAGAGAGTGACACAGCTATCCGAAGCTTTTTCCCGACTAGGCCCCTTAACTGTGGGAAATTTTATATACCCAACGAATATAAGAACTCGAAGTTAAATAATACCTAGGACCTCCCACCTGCGTTGCCAACTTTTTCATTGCTAAGCGCCTACGCATTCGTTATTATTGTGTAATTCCAGTGGAGAAATGGAGAATTGAGGCATTTTTGTTTTATTTCAGGTGGCCATTGGCCCGTTATTATTGCGCTTTGCTGCTTTTTAGAACAATGTTCGACTTCTTACCTTATTTTTGCTTTAACAGTCTGCAATAGAAAAAAAAAATTCAAATGAAACAGAGTATTTTTATCATCAATCAAGTATACTGCGACGTATATGAGACAATTAGAGGCCAAACAGCATTGCTGTATTAACAGGCAGTGAGAAAATGTAACATGCTTGCACTTTAAACCGCAATATCTCATAGACGAGGGGGAATTTTCTACTCGAAAATCGTGTTGGGCAGGTAAAAAATGGATGTCAGGAAAAAAAATTAAAAATCGGACTACAATCAAAATGCCTTAGTCATGGATTAGAATTAAAGGCTTCGTCTTTAAGAACAAAACCGAAAAAGAATCAGCCCTTTAGGTCAGTTAGTTCGCGCCCTACGGCGATTTGCATATTACGGTGCGTTGTGGTCAACCTTCAATTTATTCACCTTATTTAGGAAAGTATCAATGGGAAGGGAATGATCCCAGCAACGCATTTAACAAACGGTGTGCTTACTTCTAAAAATGCAATATAGGTATGAATTTAATTCCTTAATCTGGACTATATACAATTTAAAAAATAGAAAATATCTCAGATCTAAGAGACATTTTTTAAAATACACAACAATAAAAGATACTCGTTCATGATCTTCATGCATTATATTTTTTCAACTTTTTTTTTAATGTCAGTAGAGGTACTTCCTAATTTTCGAATAACATCATGTCATCCTTAATTTTTATGAAGCGAAAGAATGCAAATTCTTAAAATAAACAAAAGTTGTTATGATGGATAGTGATACGAAGAATCCAAATAAGACTTGAAGTAGATAATGAAAATAGCACAGCGGGACCAATCGGAAAACATTCAGGTGAAGGAGTTAAGCTGCCCATTAAAATCTCCAGGATGTTCCACCATTTTCAAAAAAATATTGTCATTTTGGGCTTTTATTATCTTTTCACAGAAAAACTCCACTGCGTCTTAAATAATCGACTTTTTGGCATGATTCTTTCTGTAATTGCTCCTCTTGAAATAGGGTCTCATTCTATCACCAAGAAATATATATTTACTTGCAAATGTAATGATTTTCAGATGATTTTATGATCACTAGACATAGGGAATTTGTATGTCATGACGTAAATAACTTTTTTTTATGTACTTACAAAAAGTGAAAAAGCATTAGCTATTCTTGAGAAGAATATGTTATTTCCTTATTTTTATTTCAAGGTAGCAATATTTGACATAAAATAAGCAAAATAGTGAGGAAAAGGTCGTGATTCTTTTCTTGCCATTCAACCTGAGAAATAGCTTAACTAATATGCAGCTGTTGTTGACTATTTTTGATAGGTTCGAGAAATATCATCTCACAATTAAAATATCTCTAACCTGAAAATTTACTTGATAATGATACTATGAATTTAAAAACTTTCAGCAATATTATGGTGACAATTTTTATTTTTAAATCTATTAATTCTGTTGTTTTCTAAACGCTTACTTACTCGCATTTGATTTGAAAAATTACTGTATAATTTAAATAATACAGCTGCAATTGTAAAATTCCTCTTGTGTACCCTGTTTTCTCAGAAATTTGAACAGATGCTTGAAGTTGTGTACCTAAAATTATATAGTTAATAAAATATAGTTACACTCAACTGAAGAGAAAGTCAAAATTGCAGAAAAGATGTTTCTCAATGTGTGTGTCAGGATATACAAATAAGATACCTATATCATCTGAAGGGTTGGCTCCTAAACTTCACGCTGAAAGTTTAAAGATTTAATTAAAGAATACGATAATAAGAATATCATAATAACGTGACATGGTAAGTAACTTGTTTACTTAGTAATGTTATATTTAAATATGGAAGTTAAGCTATTTATATTTTTTTGTTGAAAGTCAAAAATTGAAAAAAGATTAGTTGCTTTATTGCCCGACATTTATTTGTAACTGTTGACATTTCTATATACGTGATCTAGATCACATTTGTGATTGATAATTTTATATTCTCTGGACCAATATAGCTGAAAAGCTGTCTAATCAATAGACACAGGAGGTTTGGATGTCATCCTAGAGACGAATTTTAAACAATACTATATTCCGAAAAACGCGTGATATAGTAGTAACAATATCATTTAGTGTCACGTCACATAATTATGCAACCTACGTACTACTGTCATGACACACCAGTTGCCTACACATCACACTGGAACTTGACTCTTAATGCAAATGTCTATAAAGACACCATTTTCGTAGGTTGAACACAGCGTAGAATTTTTATTTTATTTTTCCCTAGTAAGAAATATTTAAGAACTTTCAGTTACCATTTACCCTGTACAAAGCATGTGAAAATATAAGCAATTAAAACGCTGTACAGAATTTTTTATTATTAATATTAAATTAATAATTATATTATAATTAATTGACATTAAAAACGGATGAAATATTTTCTAATAGGAGTAGAGTCAGAAGTTAACCGGTATGTCCCGACAGCAGTACGTAGGTTGCATAATTATGTGATGTCACAACTAATAGAGTCCATTGTAATAAATTAAATTGTAATTTTTGACAATGTACTTACACTTTAATTAGGGGATGAGGTATGGACATCCGTTTAATTTCCGATATTCGATCAGTGAAGTTAAGCAGCACTGATCGAGTCCGGCAATTGGATGGATGAACGATAGCTCGTCTAACAGTCGGTAGGCTGTCAACAGACAATCCCGGGAAGGCCGCTAGCCTAATGCAGGCGGAGAGGCGAGCCCGGGTGGAGGGTCGAAGAGACCTACCCAGGAGGTTTGCCACTCTGCTAGCGGTGCAGGTGGGCAGGCCCAGGCGCTGAGTTAGTTGACAGTCGAAGACCGTGGTTCGGAGTCCACGCTAAACTGTAGGTCCCTAGGTAAAAAGGGCCCATTGTGGCCTACTTGCCTAGTTAAATAAGTAGCTACTACTATTACACTTTAATTAATTAATATTTTGCATGTAAAATTGGAACCTTTGTGCGGTAGTCAACCGCCTAGAATTATATTCCCTAAAAAGCACATCGTTAGCCGATTACCTGCTGCATTGATATGACCTTCTATTTAGTAGGAGGGTGTCATTTTATTTACATCATTTAGCAATTTTGTTCAGTTCGAGAACTTTCAAGCTAGAAATGTGTTGTGTGTACGGCGAATATGAACCCATTTTATATTTATTCGATATTTTCTGTTTGGTGTAATGCGAGTTAGACTGTTATAGGAGGCCATACGCGTAAAATCGATGCCTTCTGTGAGAAACCATGTATCGTGGAAAAAACACCAAATGTTGATTACGTCATGACATCCAAATTCCCGATGTCTACTAATCAGGACTAATTACCACTTTACCTAGAGAATTTTAGAAAACTTAAAACCTAAATCTGAAATGCTTCTTATTGGTCTAATATACATCTGTGCCACATAGCATACTTTTCACTAAAAATGCAGAATAATTTCACGAAAACAACGTACTGTATGTACTTTTTATTAAATTTTCATACTGATTGTGAGATTGCGTTATTTTTATGTTTTTCAAACTGAACACATATCATAAAGTTACACTACTGACGTGTCATATTTAGTTGGATACCTACAATTAATCTAAATAAAGATAATTTATTAATTATTATTATAATAAAATTAACATATTTTATATGGTACCTACCACAGTATTGATTAGAATCTTTGGTAGAGAAGTACATAACCCCTTCTCCTTCGACTTGTTCTCCAAATCGTCCTATATCAGTTCTGTATGTTGGATCTAAAGTAAGTGAGCTATTTTGCATATCTATTTCTGGGAAACAATGGCCTTTTTCAAAAGATCGAAGCCCTCCAGGGCAACTGAAAGACGTAAATTCACAAGTGTCTTTATTTTCTTTCTTCTTTAAGATCAGATTTATAATGGATTCAACAAAGAGATGAAATGCTCGGAGATGGCTACAAGCTATTTCACGATTCAAACCACCTTCTGAAATTGTAGAACATATCGTATGTTTATTAATGTATTTATGAATTTTATGCAACTAGAACATTTAAAGAAGAAGCAAATAAAAATATCAAATATATTTATACCTCTTCATACTAAAGGCAACTGCCGCTTCTTGTGTTCGCACTGTAAATGTTCAAAAAAAATGTGGACTACAAGTATAATACACATATGAATATGTGAGAATGAAACGGGCCTAACTCCAAATGTTCAAAATTGAGATTATTGCGCAGATTCAAAGTTTATGCATCACCGCTTCTATTGTGCACTAAAAAGGGTCGAAATCCGCTATTGAAGCCGAGATATAGCATTAAAAGTAAACGTTGCATATTAACATAGACCCTAGTCTAGGGACTTAGGCCCATTTCATTCTTAAGAAGACGTATTTACTAAATATACATATAAGAACCGAAAATACCAAGTTGCCGAGTATAAAGTATTTAGATTTACTAAACACCACAAAAACCAGATTTCTGTGGCCAAAAACATGTCTGGTCTAATCGAAGATTCTTTCCATATATTAAAGCCAAACGTACATGTATCATCTACTCCACAAAACAACTTATGTACTGAAAACCTAGCTGTTAAAGACTTAAAAATACAAAATGTGCAAGTTTATGTCGATTTTTGGACGAGGATAAAAAGGAACAGTAATGGTAACTTAAATTCAAATCTTTAAAATTTTTTAAATTATCTTACTAGGACTTGGGTCCCTTTCATTCTCACACATTCATATGTAGAAATGTGGGTAATTTAATGCACTATATTGTCACATTGTGTACTTTTGCAGAAATTGTTCATTTATTAGATTTTTCCAAATCGATAATAATTTTCGAGTACTTGTTAAAATCACTTGTTATATTAATTTTATTTTGTGCAATTATGCCGAAGAAGGCTGATGTGTATATTATTTTTATTCTAATTTTCTTTTGGTTATTTTAGATTTTTATCTTTTTGTTTAAAATCTAAATAAAATTTCTGCGCATCTTCTAAATTCTCTAACGTGTTTCATGATGTATCAACTTCTGAACCTTAAGTTCAGTTTATAAACTATGTTGTTGGTAATGGTAACTGCAGTGGATTAACCAACGGTAACCAATAAAATTGTAGAATTCAATATCATTAAAATAGAGATCCTAGATCGTTGTCTAACATGACGTTAGTTTTGTTTTATTTTCTTGTGGTATTTTTTTAAATTGAATTTTATTGAATTGTAGAATTCAATATCATTAAAATAGAGACCCTAGATCATTGTCTAACATGACGTTAGTTTTGTTTTATTTTCTTGTGGTATTTTTTTAAATTGAATTTTATTGAATCGAAATATACATAAGACCAAATAAATAGTTAAATTTTGAAATTAGTTAATAATTGAGTAATGAGTGCCAGAACAAACATACCATGACGGCCAACAGCAACAATTTATAAATTGAATCATATAATTTCAAAAGTGGCCATATCCTCTCAAAACAATTTTGAGTAAAATGCAATAAACTGTCATGAGAAAACTAATGAGTGGATTAATGTATAATTTTGGAAACTTGTTTTTCTGGTGATTTAGATGAGAACTATCTATGAGTAAATAACCATTTCTCTACTGTTTAGTTTAAAAATGGATAATTAAAATGTAGATGGCCGGTTTAGAAACTGACTTGTGAAGTTGGCTGATTTTGAAACTCACTCGATGGCAAATGGCCGGTTTTGAAATTTACTCATTATAGATTGTATGTATTGAACTTTGTAAGAGCTTTTCAGAAAAGCGTACTAATATGGTTCAAAATAAACTTTTATTAATATTATTATTACTAGAAAAAAACCTTAAACACTAGACTATATTGTCTCGTTCATCGAGATGCCAGGTCATCCTCCGTATTTGTGGCCTCTGATTTTTCGATTTTTACTTCAAAGTAAAGCATAAACTATGATTAAATTCTTTACTGCTGTATGATACAGCAGATAATTGCCACGGGATTGGCAGGCATCTATCACTCCACTGAAAATTTGGCTTTTGATTGGCTAGTCGGAGATAGCCGAGTTTGTTCCCAAAATCGCATTGGAGATGGCCGAATCTGAAATTGACATCGAATTTAAACCACGAATTTTGTTTGGAGGTGGCTGTTTTAGGTAAGAAATTATTTTACAGTTGAATAGCTCTTAAAATTCCGAAAACATTGCTGTGTGCAACTTATTTCACGGTAAATTTGGAGATGGCTGTTTTTGAAACTATATGATTCAATTGCAAACTATGGCAACTTGAATCTCAATTGCAATTTCAAAATTAAACAGTTGATTAAAATTTGTTTTTTAAAAAATCATCAATACATCTAATGCAGCATTTATTTTACACACACACACGCACACGCACGCACACACACACACACACACACACACACACACGCACACACGCACACACGCACACTCGCACACCCACACACACCCACACACACCCACCCACACACACCCACAAACACCCACACACACCCACACACACACACACCCACACACCCACACACACACACACACCCACCCACACACACACACACACCCACCCACACCCACACCCACACAAAACAGCCATAAATATTTATGAACATGTAGAGTGTATGATTGTGTAATCAAAATACATACTTATGGCAAATGGTGCCACAAGTAGGCACAACAAAAATACACATTTAGATGTATATGATTGTGTTACCAAAATACATGCTTACGACAAATGGCGCCACAAGTAGGTACAACAAAATTACACAGTATCTTTGTGTTTGAAGAATATCCACTAAGACCATGTTGCAATAAACGGTAAAATCCAATTTAAAACTAGAAATAATTACAAACAATTTTTTTTCATTGGTCAATTCGTTTTCCTTTTTTTTTTTAATTTTTGGTACATAAATATCATCTTTAAATGTCAAAGGAAAAGTCGGAAGTTGGTTTTCAACAGAATGTTACATAAAATGGAAAAACTATTAAAAAATGCATAGTTCTAACGTTTCGAAAATTTAATCTGTTTCTTTTTTTTTAATCTGTTTCCTCCCTCAAAGTTTTTAGATCGTTTTTTTGTAATGTGTAGAATTAATTCTACAGATATAAGGTGTTTCAAAAAACATGCATGAACGCACAGCTGAAAATTCGCAATCCAAAAATAACAGAAAAAGTTCCTATAAACGTGTCCGGAAACGCTTCGTTACTGAGGTACAGAGTGTTAAAAAATACAAAAGATCGTTTTTCCTAAAAAACCTAAAAATTGCTTGGAAAGCATTAGTTGAAACTTAGAGTAAGTATGTACAGCACAGGAAGTAATTTTGTCACAAACGAATTTAATTTATTTCCATCAGAGGCGTGCTTATGGGTAATATCAGTAATATTGCTGTAAAGAATAAGGTACGCCACTGTGTTTTTGTTATTTTCATTAAGGCTGGGAATTTTCCAAATTTCAGTATTCGAATATTCGTTCGAAAAAATATTCGAATATTCGAACTATTCGGATATTCGAATATTCGGATTATTCGAATTATTCAAATAGGTATTCGAATTATTCGGATATTCGAATATTCGGATATTCGAATTATTGGAGTATTCGGGTATTCGAATAATTCGAATTATTCGAATATTCGATTACTCGAATAATCCAAATTATTCGAACAGGCATCCGAATAATCCGGATCCTCGAATATTCATTATTAATAGGTATAGCACTGAATACTAGTGAATAGTGAATACTCTATTTGAGTATTTGATTGGATAGACCACCATAATAGTCGTGACGTAATCCACTAAGCAGGCAAATTGATTTGCATTCCATACCCACAATAGGGTATGTCTGCTGTACATGTGCTTTAAGGGTCAGAATTATTTAGTTAGTATTTTATTTTAGGATTGAGGCGCTATTGTTCACATTTAACTATTGAAGCTTAAATAAAACGAAAACAGAGCTAGTTTATTATACTTCTGTGTCATAACTATTTTTCCTTTTCGAAAAAAAATAAGTGCTCTAAAATTAGAATGTTTTTTTAAAAAAGACGCAGATTGTGAAGGTAAAACAAATACATGAAAAGTCAATAGTTAAATATTTACAGGTTTTCTAAAATTTAAAATTTAATTTTAACCCCTGCCTTAGTACAGTAAGAATAAGGTCGAGGCGAGAAAGAGATGGAATTGTTTGACTGGTAGTAAAACGTGCCACTAATGTGGTCTATTTATATATTTGGATTTTAGAATAGGTACCTAACTATACCTAATATCTACCTACTTTGGTTGGATGCATACTGCATACCTATTCGTACATAATTTAATATAGTTTAATATTCAAATATAATCGAATATTCGAATACTCGAATACATTCGAGTATTCGAATATCCGAGTATTCGAATATCCGAGTATTCGAATATATTCAAGTATTCGAATATTCGAATACATCGAGTATTCGAATATTCGAATAATTTCCCATTAGAATAATTATTATTCGAATACTCGAACTCGAATACTCGAATTATTCGTATTCGATTTCCAGCCTTAATAAAAACCTAACTGCATTCGACTAATTACTTAGCTTATTCTTTTATGCTCATTTCAAATATTACATTTTAAAAATTTTCTTGTTTTTGGGATATACTAAATGGATATTTTTTTATGTAGCTTATATAACTCCGTTTTGGTTAATAATTAATCGATTTAGTAATGTAACTGAAACACACCTACTGAATATCAAATTTGTATATGTGGTTCATATGCTGTGGCTTAAAACAAAATTAGGCAAAACTGACAAAACACTCTGTATATTGGTAATGAAGGTTGTAAAAAAAAGCTTTATCCCTATTGGCATTTTTCAAAAAAGTCTACTGACAAAGTTACAGCGATTGTATGTTACTTTTGTTCAATCCTGTATATAGTTTGTGCGATTTAAATAAAATAATTCCTATATTACTCTGTGTACTCGTAGTTTATAGAATCATCACAGTGAAATACGTCAGACAAAAATCTTCGTAAAATTTTATCCAGTCATGGAACTTGGAACAGACAAATGATAGTGGCCAACCTGCTAGTCATAATAATATACTAAGGTAAATTGAGTAGTGATGAGAGGTATGAAACTTCTCGTATGGTCCATAACCTATGGCATACTGAGGAGAACAAATAAGTTCGAAACCGGTCTATGTCTAGTTAGGAATTGACAAATGATATTGGTTATCGATCTATCATGATTTGAAGGTGTAATCGAATGCAGGTCGGGGTATTTGTCCGCTGAGTAGTTGTTTCATTCAAATCATATTTAATAACAGTAGTTTAGTCCACCTGGGCTAGAGGTCGCCGCTCTCGGTCCTTGCTTAACAAGTTGCTATCCGCCACAGAGACATCTATGATGTCTGTCAGATAGTAGCATTTAGACCATACGAGAAGTTTCATACCTC
This sequence comes from Rhamnusium bicolor, assembly GCA_029963845.1. NCBI lineage: Eukaryota > Metazoa > Arthropoda > Insecta > Coleoptera > Cerambycidae > Rhamnusium > Rhamnusium bicolor. The sequence continues at coordinate 136,669 of JANEYF010000423.1, forward strand.
TCACCACAACTCAATTTACCTTAGTTAGTATATGACTAGCAGGTTGGCCACTATCATTTGTCTGTTCCATAACCTATGGCATACTGAGGAGAACAAATAAGTTTGAAACCGGTCTATGTCTGGTTAGGAATTGAAAAATGATATTGGTTATCGATCTATCATAATTTGAAGGTGTAATCCAATGGAGGTCGGGGTATTTGCCCGCTGAGTAGTTGTTTCATTCAAATCATATTTAATAGAAATTCAATGAAAAAATTTTCATAAAAATTTATTCACTATAGACGGGTTCTGAGGTAAAAACCTAACTGTACTCGACTAACTACTTAGCTTATTATTTTCCGCTCATTTCAGATATTACATTTTAAAAATTTTGTTGTTTTTGGGATATACTAATTGGATATTTTTTATGTAGCTTATAGAACTCCGTTTTGGTTAATAATTAATCGATTCAGTAAAGTAACTAAAACATACCTACTGAATATCAAATTTGTATACGTGGTTCATATGCTGTGGCTTAAGACAAAATTAGACAAAACTTACAAAACACTCTATATATTAGTAATGAAGGTTGTTAGATTGAAATAATTTGGTCCCAAATAACCTATGGGTTATTACTTACTACCGAGAACTAGAAACTGCTTCGGAAAAATTAAAAAAATATAGGTTTTAATGGAAACGTGGAAGACGTCATATCTAAAAAACCACTAATGAAGAAAATGTATTTATATACGCATCAGTATAAAAAAGCTTTATCCCTATTGGCATTTTTCAAAAAAAAGTCTACTGACAAAGTTACAGCGATTGTTTGTTACTTTTGTTTAATCATGTATATAAGTTGTGCGATTTAAATAAAATAATTCCTATATTACTCTGTGTACTCGTAGTTTATAGAATCATCACAGTGAAATACGTCAGAAAAAAATCTTCGTAAAATTTTATCTAGTCGTTTATATTTTTGAGGAAGATACATTTTAGATGACTCAAATTTTTTACATAATATCAGCAAAGCTATTTTATAGTACAAACAATTCTGTAGAAACTATTAAAACTTATTGATGATTTTTCAATGCATAATAAATAGATAGACTCAATGTAAAGTGCGAAATTTGTAAATAAATTAAATTAAAAATACTATATGTGTGGGTACATACACAATCACCTTATTAGATCAGCTTACTGGAAATAGTCGAAACTCGCGATTTAAAACACACATAGTGTAACCGTCTTTTGGCGGAATAGAGAGAGATACGCATGTGCAGTTTAATGTGTGTATCTTAACAGATATAAAGACCGCATTGTGGTATTTATTTATTATTCGCGATTGAAGCGCCATCTATCCGTGAAGCTTCTGGTGCCACAGTCATAGCATTGTGTGTACCATATACTAAAATCCGCATTGTGGATACATACACACGAAAAATTGAAAGTAGGTATAGATCGACTTGGTTTGAGATGAAGAGTCCAAAAAACATGATTTACTCTGTGGCAACGCTTGTATTGTGCCATAAAATTGAACAGGTGCCGGACTACAGCTCCTTGCACGCACATGGTGCCATAGGGAATGTAAAACATATCACACACACACACACACACACACACACACACACACACACACACACACACACACACACACACACACACGCACGCACGCACGCACGCACGCACGCACGCACGCACGCACGCACGCACGCACGCACGCGCACACGCGCACACGCGCGCACGCGCGCACGCGACACACAGAATAAGCCTTTGCGACCTGCGTCTGTGTTTTTGTGTCAAAGGAACTGTCAGAGTGTGTTTTTTAACAACTGGAATAAAATAAATAAATATAATTTTCTAATGTTTAAGAAACGAAATCTGTTTTTTTTTTTCAAAATAAAAAGTACAGTATAGTAGGTCTAATGAGTAATTTTCTTGATACTAAATCAAATCAAAAACATTTATCAAACTGCAATTACAATATTTCTACATCATATATCATAATTCTCCCACGCTCAGAGCCAACCCAGCGACTGTGCGACTTGACAGTTGTTGGATTGGATAAGGATGAGGGTCGGTATGAATAAAAAACTGCTAATCTATTAAGATTTTATTTAACATTAAAATATTTGATTTTTATCATAAAAACGAAAATTAACATATTTAAAAATAAGTTTAATCTTAGCTTAAAAATTGTATTTAAAAAATTCTTTTCATTGAGGAGGGGGAAAATGTCGAACGAAAATACTGGTTAGCAACTAATGCTACATGATTTTGTATAAAAAAACTTTCCTTTTTTCGAATTTAGGATTTATTATAATTTTGGCTTAATTTTGCAAATGATCTTGATACTAAAAAAAATAAAATGTTTATTGAATAAAATAAATGTTGATAAAGATTCTCCTTGGCGTGGAATTGAACCACAGCTTTCCGCGTGACAGGTGGGGATACTGACCACTACAGGGATCTCGGAATAGGTAAGAGTTACAGCATCGGTTAAATTGGAGCTAAGTTGCAGAATTTGGCGCGTAGGAATATGTCGTGGAGAAATCGAAAATATCTTTTGCTATTCTTGACATTTTTGAAAAAAAAGCAAAAATTTAAAATTTTCATTTTTATTTTTTCCTGGCGTCCTTTGAAGGTATCGAAAAACTAAAAACATTTTCTCATTGGCGTTGTTTATCCTTTACAATTGAGGGTAAAAAGTTTTTTTAAAAGGCATTTCGTTCTTTTCGCAACCATCATCAAGTACTTTATTTTAAATACGGACCTATATATTTTACTGCATTTTTTTGTAGCATTTGAACCACAGACTTCATCGACGTATTAAACTTTTATGTTTCTAAACGTTTCGTAGCTGTAAACCATCATCAAGGAAAACAATCACTTTTTTTTCAAATTAATGTTACAGTATTATTTTTCATAATTAAAATTATTAACAACGAAACTATAAAAAAATAAATTGAAGTTTGAGGTTCAAATGCTACATAAAAATGCAATAAAAATACAGGTCCATATTTAAAATAACGTACTTGATGATGGTCGCGAAAAGACGAAACGCTAAATTGTAAAAGATGAAAAACGTTAGGAAAAAATAAAAACGAAAATTCAAAATTTTACTTTTTTTTCAAAAATCTCAAGAGCAAGGAATATTTTCGGTTTCTCAACGGCATATTCCTGATCACCAAATTTTGCAACTTTGTCCTGGTTTAACCGATGCTGTATCTCTTACCGTTTCCAAGATCCCTGTATTGAGAAGCGAATTTGTTAAAGCTTGTATACTACCGAGGATATCTCTTTTTTGGATGAAAACTAAAATGCACAATTTAACTGTGTAACTAAATTTATACTTTATTAAAATTTTGGCATAATATTAAAAATGATCTTGTGCCAAAAAATTAAATAAATACTGAAAAAAAACCTAAATATTAAAAGAATCCTCCCCCGGCGGGGAATTGAACCCCGGTCTCCCGCGTGACAGGCGGGGATACTGACCACTATACTACCAAGGATGTGATATAATTTTTGGTAAAAAAAAACACAATTTAACATTGTAACTAAATTTAGAATTTATTAAAAAGAAATTGATACTAAGAAAATAAATAAATGTTGATTAAAAACTAAATTTAAATGATTCGTCCCGATAAGGAATTGAATCCCGGCGGGGAGTTGAACCCCGGTCTCTCGTGTGTCAGATTCTGACCGGCAAGAACAAGAACAAGACAAATTTATTTAACAAATTAAATATATATATATATATATATATATATATATATATATATATATATATATATATATATATATATATATATATATATATATATATATATATATATATATATATATATATATATATATATATATATATATATATATATATATATATATATATATATATATATATATATATATATATATATATATATATATATATATATATGTACCTATTTGTTTTATTATTTAATTTGTTAAATAAATTTGTCTTGTTCTTGTTCTTGCCGGTCAGCATCTGACACACGAGAGACCGGGTTAACTTCCCCGCCGGGGGGAGAATATTTTTTAATATTTTGTTTTTATTCACTATTTACTTTCTTAGTATCAAAACGTGGGTGACTAGGATTCAATTCCTTATCGGGACGAATCATTTAAATTTAGTTTTTAATCAACAGTTATTTATTTTCTTAGTATCAATTTCTTTTTAATAAATTCTAAATTTAGTTACAATGTTAAATTGTGTTTTTTTTTACCAAAAAATTATATCACATCCTCGGTAGTATAGTGGTCAGTATCCCCGCCTGTCACGCGGGAGACCGGGGTTCAATTCCCCGCCGGGGAGGATTCTTTTAATATTTAGGTTTTTTTTTCAGTATTTATTTAATTTTTTGGCACAAGATCATTTTTAATATTATGCCAAAATTTTAATAAAATATAAATTTAGTTACACAGTTAAATTGTGCATTTTAGTTTTTCATCCAAAAAGAGATATCCTCGGTAGTATACAAGCTTTAACAAATTCGCTTCTCAATACAGGGGATCTTGGAAACGGTAAGATACAGCATCGGTTAAACCGGGACAAAGTTGCAAAATTTGGTGATCAGGAATATGCCGTTGAGAAACCGAAAATATTTCTTGCTCTTGAGATTTTTTGAAAAAAAAGTAAAATTTTGAATTTTCGTTTTTATTTTTTCCTAACGTTTTTCATCTTTTACAATTTAGCGTTTCGTCTTTTCGCGACCATCATCAAGTACGTTATTTTAAATATGGACCTGTATTTTTTATTGCATTTTTATGTAGCATTTGAACCTTAAACTTCAATTTATTTTTTATAGTTTCGTTGTTAATAATTTTAATTATGAAAAATAATACTGTAACATTAATTTGAAAAAAAGTGATTGTTTTCCTTGATGATGGTTTACAGCTACGAAACGTTTAGAAACATAAAAGTTTAATACGTCGATGAAGTCTGTGGTTCAAATGCTACAAAAAAATGCAGTAAAAAATATAGGTCCGTATTTAAAATAAAGTACTTGATGATGGTTGCGAAAAGACGAAATGCCTTTTAAAAAAAACTTTTTACCCTCAATTGTAAAGGATAAACAACGCCAATGAGAAAATGTTTTTAGTTTTTCGATACCTTCAAAGGACGCCAGGAAAAAATAAAAATGAAAATTTTAAATTTTTGCTTTTTTTCAAAAATCTCAAGAATAGCAAAAGATATTTTCGATTTCTCCACGACATATTCCTACGCGCCAAATTCTGCAACTTAGCTCCAATTTAACCGATGCTGTAACTCTTACCTATTCCGAGATCCTTGTAGTGGTCAGTATCCCCACCTGTCAGCGGAAAGCGTGGTTCAATTCCACGCCAAGGAGAATCTTTATCAACATTTATTTTATTCAATAAACATTTTATTTTTTTTAGTATCAAGATCATTTGCAAAATTAAGCCAAAATTATAATAAATCCTAAATTCGAAAAAGGAAACTTTTTTTTATACAAAATCATGTAGCATTAGTTGCTAACCAGTATTTTCGTTCGACATTTTCCCCTCCTCAATGAAAAAGAATTTTTAAATACAATTTTTAAGCTAACTAAGATTAAACTTATTTTTAAATATGTTAATTTTCGTTTTTTATGATAAAAATCAAATATTTTAATGTTAAATAAAATCTTAATAGATTAGCAGTTTTTATTCATACCGACCCTCATCCTTATCCAATCCAACAACTGTCAAGTCGCACAGTCGCTGGGTTGGCTCTGAGCGATGGGAGAATTATGATATATGATGTAGAAATATTGTAATTGCAGTTTGATAAATAAATGTTTTTGATTTGATTTAGTATCAAGAAAATTACTCATTAGACCTACCATACTGTACTTTTTATTTTGAAAAAAAAAAACAGATTTCGTTTCTTAAACATTAGAAAATTATATTTATTTATTTTATTCCAGTTGTTAAAAATAACACTCTGACAGTTCCTTTGACACAAAGTCACAGACGCAGGTCGCAGAGCTTATTCTTCCAGTCAACTGTATTTTTTTAGATATTCAAGCTCCACACTGTTTCCACGAATGTTATAAATTTGACAGGTCAAAAATGTGTTGGTCAATTGACCGATATTTTTTGCCGATCATTAACCACGGCAAAAACATTTTTTTTTAAGTCCACTGAATTCGAATTGATCTCTTCAAAATAAGAATTTTGGAATCAAATATATATATCAATTCGAATTCAGTGGACTTCAAAAAAATTGTTTTTGCCGTGGTTAATGATCGGCAAAAATATTGGTCAATTGACCAACACATTTTTGACCTGTCAAATTTATAACATTCGTGGAAACAGTGTGGAACTTGAATATCCAAAAAATACAGTTGACTGGAAGAATAAGCCTCTGCGACCTGCGTCTGTGACTTTGTGTCAAAGGAACTGTCAGAGTGTGTTTTTTAACAACTGGAATAAAATAAATAAATATAATTTCCTAATGTTTAAGAAACGAAATCTGTTTTCTTTTTCAAAATAAAAAGTACAGTATAGTAGGTCTAATGAGTAATTTTCTTGATACTAAATCAAATCAAAAACATTTATTTATCAAACTGCAATTACAATATTTCTACATCATATATTATAATTCTCCCACGCTCAGAGCCAACCCAGCGACTGTGCGACTTGACAGTTGTTGGATTGGATAAGGATGAGGGTCGGTATGAATAAAAAACTCCTAATCTATTAAGATTTTATTTAACATTAAAATATTTGATTTTCATCATAAAAACGAAAATTAACATATTTAAAAATAAGTTTAATCTTAGTTAGCTTAAAAATTGTATTTAAAAATTCTTTTTCATTGAGGAGGGGAAAATGTCGAACGAAAATACTGATTAGCAACTAATGCTACATGATTTTATATAAAAAAAACTTTCTTTTTTTGGAATTTAGAATTTATTATAATTTTGGCTTAATTTTGCAAATGATCTTGATACTAAAAAAAGAAAATATTTATTGAATAAAATAAATGTTGATAAACATTCTCGTTGGCGTGGAATTGAACTACAGCTTTCCGCGTGACAGGTGGGGATACTGACCACTATATACAGTCTGTACCAAATTCTCTTCTCACTACAGGGATCTCGGAATAGGTAAGAGTTACAGCATCGGTTAAATTGGAGCTAAGTTGCAGAATTTGGCGCGTAGGAATATGTCGTGGAGAAATCGAAAATATCTTTTGCTGTTCTTGAGATTTTTGAAAAGAAAGCAAAAATTTAAAATTTTAATTTTTTTCCTGGCGTTCTTTGAAGGTATCGAAAAACTGAAAACATTTTTTTCATTGGCGTTGTTTATCCTTTACAATTGAGGGTAAAAAGTTTTTTTTATAAGGCATTTCGTCTTTTCGCAACCATCATCAAGTACGTTATTTTAAATACGGACCTATATTTTTTACTGCATTTTTTTGTAACATTTGAACCACATACTTCATCGACGTATTAAACTTTTATGTTTCTAAACGTTTCGTAGCTGTAAACCATCATCAAGGAAAACAATCACTTTTTTTTCAAATTAATGTTACAGTGTTATTTTTCATAATTAAAATTATTAACAATGAAACTATAAAAAATAAATTGAAGTTTGAGGTTTAAATGCTACATAAAAATGCAATAAAAATACAGGTCCGTATTTAAAATAACGTACTTGATGATGGTCGCGAAAAGACGAAACGCTAAATTGTAAAAAGAAGAAAAACGTTAGGAAAAAATAAAAACGAAAATTCAGAATTTTACTTTTTTTTCAAAAATCTCAAGACGAGCAAGAAATATTTTCGATTTCTCAACGGCATATTCCTGATCACCAAATTTTGCAACTTTGTCCCGGTTTAACCGATGCTGTATCTCTTACCGTTTCCGAGATCCCTGTATTGAGAAGCGAATTTGTTAAAGCTTGTATACTACCGAGGATATATCTTTTTGGATGAAAACTAAAATGCACAATTTAACTTTGTAACTAAATTTATAATTTATTAAAATTTTGGCATAATATTAAAAATGATCTTGTGCCGAAAAAATTAAATAAATACTGAAAAAAAAAACTGAATATTAAAAAGAATCCTCCCCGGCGGGAATTGAACCCCGGTCTCCCGCGTGACAGGCGGGGATACTGACCACTATACTACCGAGGATGTGATATAATTTTTGGTAAAAAAAAACACAATTTAACATTGTAACTAAATTTAGAATTTATTAAAAAAGAAATTGATACTAAGAAAATATAAATGTTAATTAAAAACTAAATTTAAATAATTCGTCCCGATAAGGAATTGAATCCTAGTCGCCCACGTCTTGATTTAAAGAAAATAAATACTGAATAAAAACAAAATATTAAAAAAGATTCTCCCCGACGGGGAATTGAACCCCGGTCTCTCATGTGTCAGATGCTGACCGGCGAGAACAAGAACAAGACAAATTTATTTAACAAATTAAATAATAAAACATTTCGTCCTTTTTGGACATCCGCCAACATTACCAGCCGAACATCTGCGCTGCAAAAATGCTTCGCGGGGCTGGCAGGAAGGGAGGCCGATTCAAACTTAAAAAATTAATTTATCTGAACAATAACAACTCTTAATACAATGTATATATTTGTAAGTAAAATTAAAAAGATATATGGATATTAAAAATGTATAATATGAATATAAAGCGGCTTAAAGTAATGTAAGTATGTAAAATAGTAAAATTAGTGTATAATGAATAAACATAAAAAGAAATTATATTGCAGAATAGACTGGAAAATAAAGAACTCAAAAAACCAGCTAAAAAAATAATTCCGAAAACGAGTGGGAGTGTTAGCTCCGCTTATTTTAGAGGAGAAAATGTTTAATTAGTGTCCTAAATATGTGAATTTAATGAAAGGTTTAGTAAATGATATAAATTTGGAAAATAACTTTGAAAAACAGGATATAACAAAAATAAACGAAAAGAAAGGTAAATTTGGAATTTTTTGTACTACATATAGGCCTAAAGGGGTTGCCGAAATATCGGTACCGCTTGGTATGGTAATTTGTGTTTGATGCGAAAAGGCGCGTTATGCTCTCTGATTTGGGTTAAGTTGGCTGTTAGTGGATTATCCATCAGTTTGAATTGGTAAAACTTTTTCCATATGTTCTGGACATAATCCGCTATGGGTTCTATGTTTCCACAAAGTTGATGTAATTTCCTTAAGGGTGTATCTAGTTGAGTTACTTATGAGGCGAAAGAATTTGTTTTCCAATACTTCTAATTTGTGTAACGTCCTCGTGCACGCGGAACACCACACCGGTGCAGTTTACACCATGACCGGCCTCACAATGCTCGTATAATATAATTTTTTATTTGTCCTATTTAGTCTGCTATTCCTTGCTATGAGCGGATAAAGACTCCTGAACAAAGAATAGACTTTACGTATAGTCTCGTTAATGTGTGTCCGAAAAGTTAGTCCTTTATCTAAAACAACCCCCAAATACTTAACGTCTGTGTTCATCTGAATTTTGGATTCCCTAATCGAAATTGGAGTTATTATTTTATTTGTCGTGAAATTTTTCGTAAAGACAATCGCCTCCGATTTCTCCACATTAACCTTCAACTTCCAGATGTCATAATACTCTGATGCAAGGACCATATGCGCTTTCAGCAGCTGATTTGCTGCCTGCGCGTTATGGCTGTGGCTATACAGGGTGTTTACGAACTTGGGAATATATTTTTAATGGGAGGTAGTACTTGGTAAAAGAAGTCGATTGCTAAAAATTTATCTTAGTAAAAGTCGCTCAGAAGTGGCAGAAAAAAAATATTTTAAATAATATACCAAATTGTTTGAGAACCGCTGACGAAGCTAGCCGTGTGCGAAAGCCATGGCAGTGTTGCCAAATGGTAATCTCAATGTCCATTACTTGGTGACAATTGTTTTCTTTTTCCAATAGCATTAGATAAATAGCGTCTAACTGTGCTACCGGTCAAAACTAATTTTTTTAAATTAAATATTTTACCCGAAAATTAAACATCTTGTAACAGCTAGAAAAGTAAAACATAGTAACCTATGGATTGATTGAATTGTTTTAATGAATCCAACTACAGCTTAAAACATTTTTCTCACTATTGATTGATTTACATTTTTTTCACATTATTAAATTTGTTATTTTTCACAGTATCTGTATTTTTATGGAAATACTCGTGCAAATACGAAATGGGGAATTCAAAATATTTACATCTTTGTGAGTATTGTACAATTTAAAAATGGAAATATACCCAATCTATTATAATAAATTATAGCGAATAAATCCCTGATATTGAGTGATGAAAACTGATAATTGAACTTATTAATCTTACCTTTACAACAAGCTCTCTGGCGGAAAATTCCTTAAAACACTCCCTTCACTCAACCACTAACACACAATTTTTTTCTTTGTATAGACACTACACTCAAAAACCAAATAAATAACAATATTTCCATGTGTAATATTTGGAAATTCATCACTATTTGTAGTGGTCTTCTTTTTGAAGGTATAAAAGCAATTTTTCCATATCACGAGGCAATTCCGTAAAAAACAAACTCGTCTCAATTTTGAGTACACAAAATTAACGAAATAAAACAATAAGAACTGTTTTAAATATTAAATAACCATTAATATTAGTTTTTCAAACTTCATAATACACTTAAAATAACACGTTCTGTTAACTAGACCACATTTGTGCTATTCGATTACAGCTGATGGGGGCATTGAACTCCATACTTACGAATAGTATGGAGTTCAATGGATGGGAGTCGAAAGTATCCTGCGTTTCCAATTCGATGCATGTTCAGTTCAAAATTATACAAACACACAGACAAACATTTTATTTTTAGTTTCTCTATGCACAAACAAAAGCAATACGTTTAAGTACTTTGTGTGGTACATTTTTCACGCAACTTTAAAAATTACAAAATGACATAAAACAGATAGACTCCGAATTCACAGACTGTCTGTACAGACACATCTGCACTGCAAACTGCACTTGTAAAACAACGATTGCCAACTATAGCATTATTTATAAATTATTATGATTTTTGCAATAAACGAATATAGCTAGCTCACTTTAACATACCTACTCTATCTTTAATTATTACACTTCATTGCAAAAAGTAATAGGTGCGTTCTTTCTAAGTGAGATTTCAGTTACGCTACACCAAATGAAATTATCTTCGACCCTGTTTTATGGTCGAAGGATATTATCCTTTTTATTTATGCAGTGTAACTGTAAAACATCATAGATTAACTGAGATCCTAGTTAGAACGAAATACTCGTTTATTGCAAATATCATAATAGTTTACTAATAATGCTATAGTTGGCGATCATGTTTGTAATTTAGGGAATTATAAGTTTGCAATGCTTGATATAACCAGACTGATATAACAAAAGAAAATATTTTACCTAACCTCGATCCTTTTTGTGTATTGATTGATATTATTGCTTTTCCTCGTTGTTTTATATATTTTTGTGTTTCGTTTAGTGGATTTGTGTTATTGTGTTTATTACAATTACGTTATATTAAACAAAAGTGACCAAGGAACTTTACGTGACCACATAGTAAAGAAGGTAAGTTTTAAGATAATTGTTGATTATATTTTTTAATTGTAAAATATGGTCTCGTATTTTAAGGATTTATGTCGAAACTTCAACACTAGTGTGACAATAAGTCACTGAATTTTTTTTGACGAGGTATTAAGTGATTTTCACTATACCTTTTATGTTTTTGCTTTTCTTGCATTCTGTTTCTACACAATAAACCTATTTCTAAGTAAAGTAAGAAGTACTGTATGATGTACGAATCAAGTTTAATGAAGAGAAATGTGTTTTTTTCCCTATGAGCTGTGAGAAAGTGCAGCACATTCATTTCTAAAGAAAATTTTCTGTTAATGATATTTTAGGTTAACCGAAAAATCTAGTTTTAAAGGGAAACGAGGTGGCTCAAGTGATGCTGTCGAATGTCTTTCTCTTCTTTAAAACCAAATTCCCACAGTTCAGCACCATTGAAATAAGTATAATTGAGATAAAGTAACTATAACTATGCAAAATTGGAATTAGGACATATTATAGTTGGTATAATTTTTTGAGAATAAAAAGCAAGGAATAAATTATTAAAAAAAAATTTCTACTACGTACATACGAATAAAAAGCAAGGATTAAATTATTAAAAAAAAATTTTCTACTACGTACATACTAGACATTTTTCGTGGCATGATTTATTTTTGATGCTACATCTTTTTCTCCGCATACAGTAGCAATAAATAAATAGTTATCCAAAATATTGTAAAGTTAGCTATAATTTAATTATTATGTTTTTAACCTAGATTACAGCAGTGTGTAGGCATGTTTCGGTCAGTTATTGAACTATGCAAAGATGGACTCACTGAAACGTCTAATCAACCCCTGACAAGAAAAAGAACAACTAGATCTTTAACTGATGATATACTAAAGACTGTAAGGATGGAAATCAGACATTTCGCTAAAAGTAAGTATTATATTTTTCTTAAACACTGCCTAGCTTATGAAGTCACTTTTTTTTGTACATTTTTATATCTGCTTAATTTCTAAATAAACTGTAACATAATACCTCAAACTGAATGTTGAAAATAATCTAATTGAAAATGAAATTTCAAATTGCTACCTATATTTGCATACACCAGAGTTTTGTTTGTTATTTATTTTTTTATACATTTTTAAAAAAAATAATAATAAAATTATTGAGTATTACATCAGCATCCCTTCAAACCTTCAAAATATGATAACAGTATTAAATAGCTATCATTTTTTTATATTTAATACTGTCATTATTATCTGAATACATTAGTATAAAAGTTTTAGGTACCTAAAAAATCAAACACAATACTTCAAATACATTTTATCATAGAAAATATTAAAACAACTAGGTACTCAATTTAGGGCAAGATTATATTGAATTAAATAATAGTATTCTTAATATTAGAAGCAAAATAATATTGTAATTAAAAAAATATTGACACCAAAAAGAAAAGTTACAGTTATGTGTAAAAATGTTTCTTTTTGGTTTAATTGCCATATCTTTTTGCAATGCAATCTTGTTCCTAGTTTAGTAATTTTAATAGTTTCTAAGATAAAATGTATTTAAAGTGTTGTGTTTGATTTATTATCTACCTAAAATTTTTATACTAGCGCATTCAGATAGGAATGACAGTATAAAATATAAAAATTAGGCTTGAAAGGATGCATATGTAATACCCAATAAAAATAAATAAAGGAAGGAGATGGATCAAGGTAACTTATTAGCAAACTCTTACATTCTTCGGTGTAGAGGGGAGAATATGGATTGCATCTCTGTTGTTGATCTCAAATCAATTGCACTGCTGGCCGCTGTGCTATGGTAAATCACAGTTAGATTTTATATCTAGAGGGCTGCACGAGCTTGACCAAAAACTTCCTATGCACTGTTTTGAAATTAAAGTACAGTATAAATTTAGTAAAAGTAAGATTAAATGAATAGTTTCTTTATATCTCTGTTTAACTAACTAGAGAACTAAGTTTGATATCTTGGAAAGAACAATGTTGTTTTATGCTGTACTGTTTTTGTCATTTAGGCAAATTATTTGCGGCTTGCATAATTAATTTGGAACATTACTCATTAGGCATAACATAGCTTTTCGTTGTAGGCGTATTGTACTTCATGCTGGTACAGGAAAAGGATTTATTGAGGGAGCAAGCTTAATTTTTAAATCTGGAAGATCTACTAGAGATTATCATGGAGAAATTAATTCCCAAAATTTTGACAGTGGTTGTAACATAATATGTTGCCTGCATTCAATGGATAATGCCAATTACCACAGTGGGCAAGTCAACAAATTTTCTATAAAATCTTCAGAGAAAGAAGCCATGCAAACTTATTTAAAGGAACATAATATAGAGTATCCAGAATTGGCCTCTAAAGATAACTTGATTACTCAATTGCCAGTACCCAATAAATTTTTTATAGTAGATTCATCGATACAGAGTGCCTGGGCATGAACTGTTGCGGTTGCCTCCATGTCATTGCCAATTGAATTGCAAAACGTTTTTATGATAAAAAAGTGCTCAAAGATAGGGATGTGTAACATACTTGAGAAAGAGCTGATGGTAGCATAATAAAAAGTCAACTATGTTAAACGCACAGTCACCATGATAAAAGCTGCATAAGAAAAAGAAAGTTATTGTCTTCGAACATATGGCACTCATTATCACTGGGGGAGAAAACAGACATTTTTGAGGACATTGATAGTGATTGAAAACACTTTAATATGTCTATATTATAATTTATAAAGTAAATATATTTACACAATAGTAGTTATAGTATGCATTTGCATAATTTTTAACTTTCATGCATTCATTACTTAAATTTTATATGTAAGTAAACATATTCGTGCAATAGTAGCTTAACCATTGTTTATTTAATTCATATGCATTTTTTATCTTTTCTAGTATATAAGTACACGAAATTTTTTCTTTCTGTACACACATACTAATGCATCTAAAGCACATGGAAATGATTAACATCTGTGTGCCAAATACACTTTTTGTACCAAATAGTAAAGTTTAGATAGGATTAATGAATTAGATTAGGATTAATGTTAAGGTTGTTCCTAATTAAATCTTCATGATTTCTATGTAAAAAAATGCCATTTTCTAATAAATACTAATAATAATGCAATATTTTAATAACTATGCCAAACTAATGTTAATGTAATAATCTTTAGATTATTTTAACAATTTTAATATAGCCAATAGTCGTTTTAGTATTTTTATTCCTAAAAATATGGCTGTACCTATATTCAATACACAACTTAAAAAATAGTTTCTATGACTCATATAATCAGTGTTGCCACAACAATGAATTTTAACATACTGAAACTGGGGGGTCAACGTACCTGATCTGCATATTGTTTTAATCATTGTATACTTTGTAACCAAGAAGGAATTATTTTAATTATTCAGTTTTTATTTTTGAAAACTGCATATGTATTCAAAAATAGTATTGAAAACAAAAAAATAAATACTAAAATAAGTGAACCTTTCAAAAACAAAATATCTTAGGTGGCCACCACCTAACTTTCTTTAAAAAATCTGACATTTTATCTTTACTTTTTGTTTTAATCTTTATCTCAAAAACTATGGTTGCCATTGCAATACATATATGCTGACAGATTTTTTCATGAAGTTATGTTTTTTCATCATAATTCGTCAAAGTTCGATCAGAAATGCAATAAAAAAATTTTTCATTTTTTTCCCGACAGTACCTTTTTCATTCTTTCATTCTTTGTCTCTTATGGTGGTACCACAATCATCAAATTTAATGTGACCTAAAAAAGTTGTTGAAAATTTTAAATTGTCAAATTGGGGAATTCTCCCACTAATATTTTTTAAGTTATCGTGGATACACACACACCACGAACTGACAGACATTATTCGGAAAAGAGTCAGAATGGAATTAAGAGTGTCAAAACAAAAATCTCGAGATTGAAAAAAACCATGATTTACTTCATTATATTAGGTATTAAGAAAGTAAAAATAAGCTAAAATAATAATTGTTATACAACTTAAATTATTATTTTATTACAACTACCTTTTGTAATAAAATATACTAGTAAAATTAAAAACATTTTGTATTCAGATTAATTTGTATAAAATACAAAAATGTACTGAAATTATTGCCAAGGTACCGACGTGCTTTTTGCTTGATAATAGGTACTTGCTGAATTTGGTATGAACATATTTATTTTGGCAGCACTTGATGCAATGTAAATGAAACGTTGGTTGCGTTTTAGATACTCTTGCTCCATCTGTGTTTCATTAGAAAAGTAATGGAAATTTTCATAAAATGCAGAATACACCATCATTCCAGACTATTAAATATTGAATTACATGAAATAATCAGCAACCATTAGGCAAACAATTTCTAAATTACTATTGTTTAAAAATTGTTAATAAAAAAAATATAAATAAGTTAAAAACATTTTTTAATATATTCTCTGTACCTAAATATTGCATTTTTTTATGTACGTATTATATTTTTTGTATAAATGTTATAAATATTATGTTTACTTTGTAGAAATAAAAAACAAGTGTGTACAATTTAGTTTTTTTTTTATTTTGACACATTACCTCTTTCCTAATTGTTTCCAATAATTTATTTTAATCTAGTATAATCATTTATTATTTCACCTAAAAATATGTTAAAATAGATTTCAAATATTGTTTCATAAAGCATAAGTAAGTTTTAATAGATTTTTAGAGTTTATTAAATAATCAAAAAATACTAAAGACAGTTTCATAATTCTTTTACCTCTTAAAAGATTAAAGATCAATTAATCTACATAAATTTTAATAAAATATTTAAGATAAAGAAAATAAAAAAATAAATCCTTCAAACTCGCCATTTCTGTCATTTATTCAACATGTTGAGAGATACTACACCCTTGCGGGTTGCATACAATTCGGTTTTGCCCATGTGTATTAGAAGAATGAGTATTTACCACAGACATATATGCTGTCTATGGTATTTACCTAATTTTTACACAGCAAACAGTGAAACAAAGAGCGTCTCTTTCTTTGCCTCGACGAGTATTGCAAGGGTTCTTTGCGCAAACGCAGGTATACCTAGGTATTTTTAAATGTTTTAATCGTGTATATGAGGAATATTCAGAAAGTTGATTATAAAATAAAGTTTTGTAGGTAAATAATAATTTTTGATTTTTGACTATAAAAACTATGGTTAATAAAAAAAAATACGATACTTTTTTTATCAATTATGCAAATAATTTTATTAGTTTAATCCCAAATGTATTAAGTACATTTTAGAATTGTAAATATTTACACTGTCAAGATATTCGGTACCTATAAACTTATATTTTAAGTGCCATGACAGTTACTTGTATTTAGTCTAGAATAAAACTAAAGTAACAAAATGTTTTTAATTTTTAACGCAAATCTTATATATTTTTTTTATATTTTCAAGCGGGTGTTTACAAGTGATATCATTCCCGGTTTCTCATATTAATAAAAGAGAAATACAATGTGGACTAGTGCAGAAATAATAGTAGTAGTAGCAGTAGTAGCTACTTATTTTGCAAGGCAAATAGGCCACAATGGATCCTTTAGGAGCAGTAAATTGAAAATATGATATAATGCAAATACCTAATGACATACAAAGTTATATGTTTTATTGCAAATCATTTTTACAGCCAAACAGTAATCTCAAATTGATTAGTGGAATTTGCGAAGTTCATATGACTGAATTTAGTAAATAATTTTTTAGCTACCATTTAAAAAATAGTTATATGTATAAAAAAAGTATGTAAGAAAAAGCCAAACTAATAAAATGTGTTCTTAAACAATTTCAAGGTAAAGATTAAAACACCAAAAATATTAATAGTCGAACTTATCTAACTCGAACTTCCTAAATTAATAAAAACTATGATATAGCATGCTAACTAGTTGTCACTATTAAAGATGCACAAGAATGAGCTTTGTTATCAGATAGGGTAACGAACGTAGTTGTAAGCTGTAGAAGAATAGAATTCCGCAAATCACCAGATTTCTTGAGGGTACTTTCTGTCTTCTATTCCTTGATTTTTGGGAAACCAGACCTTCTAATGTACATGGCAGGGAAGACTAAAAAGAAAATTAAATATTATAATATACCTCATCCGTTATAAATGAATGTTTTTCTTTGAATATTATCTAGCTTTTAGCACGAGTCATTAAAATTTTGATAATTAATTCAATTTTATATAATATATTACACTCTCGATATTATACGTGTCATGCCAAATACCTGAAAAGGTGGTTATTACTATTACATCTACAATCTAGCAATCGGGCAAGAAACCCTCTCAATATTTATATGGGACGGGATCCAGTTTTAAGAAATTTTAATGGGCATAACTATTTTACGTTATAATTTAGATTAAAAATAAAAGCACAGATTGAATTATTGTATTAAAAATATTGGTAAAATGTCCTCCACTAACATAAAAACTGAGACAAGCTGCTTTATTCAATTTAGTTGTCGATACGCTTTAGACTGTATGTGATATAAAATTATTGTTTCAAAGGACCAATTGCATAGGATGAAATACTGTACCTTGTGCTCTTAAAACTTCCATTGTCATGATTGGATAGGGCACAGCTATGGATGGAAAACCTCCCTCTCTCGATTGTAATGGTTTCCCAGACTCTTGGGTTTTGGATCCATGTAGTCTTCGTTCATAAATGTTCTGACCATATGAATAATGTATTATGTCTGTACTTGAAAAACCTCATATACATATTTGTATCCATCCACACATTTTGGCTCTCGTTGTCACTGGGAAACCTATACGATTAAATTCTTCTATTAAATACTTATACTTAGTGCCGATTGTTGAATTTAACTGACAATGTTTGAACAAAATAAAAATAAAACAATTTCTAACCTGTGAAATGTCACGTGAAATTCTGCCAGATGAGTTTGTTTTCAGTTTTTACATAAAACACAAATTCGATATACTTTTTCCATTACTGTGCAGCAAAAAAACTGAAAAATAGAAGATAGAACACAAAAAAAATCTCCTACTAGGCACGAAAACAAAACAAAACTAAATGACAAATGTCAAAACGGAGAAATGACAGAATAAACAAGGAACGGTGGTGATTGGTGATTCACAAATCGAGTATGCGCAATTGCTTTCAGTACTATTTTTGAGATGGAAGCAGGAATTTCTTAATATTAAGAAATTCGTGGATGGGAGATATTAGATCTCAGTTAATCTATGTAGTTTTACGGAGGCTACATTAAATGAAATTATGCTTTTATTAATGCAGTGTTACCGTAAAACAACTTAGATTAACTGAAATTTTAGAGAGAACACCTAATGTTGGCTACACTGCTTGTGGAGCTATAATGATAAAGTTACTATGCAAATATGGAGTCACAAAATTCTGTGATAGAATTGTTATTTAATAGTGTTTGTTTTTAATCTTCGTTCGGTTCGTTTTACAGTGTTTTTTCATAGTAACAGTAATAATGAACTTGTGGATGTTAATATCTACATATGGTACATGTCAAATTACATCGGCTGTGCGTGGAACATTTTTCAAATACAAATGCCGCATGATTTGTAACCTTTGTGCAACGATCACACGATATTTGTAAGTTATGACCCCATCGAAGACATGATATGAGGTCCTGATATGCCTTTCAACGATGAGGAAAACATTTTAAATTTGGTAGAGGACAATAATCCAACTTTAAGTATGTGTGCGTTCATTCGTTAAGCAAACCATACGTCTAATCGGATTGTATAGGAGGAAATAAACTATCCATTTTCATGTAAAAAGATTTAATTCATGTTCAACAGCAACAAAGTTTTGTGTGATGAAGGATATGGCAACATGGAACAGTTATTGTGAAATATGCTGTGTATTGGGACAGGACATTCACCTTCGATTCCAGCAGTTCTCAACATGTTAGCACTTTTTTGTTGAGAAAGGTCAGTTATTTTTTTCTAATATTTAAGGTTTTCTTATGCACTATACGATTTATTATATCAAGATGTACTTATCCTCAAAAAATAATTCCCAAGTTTGTAAACACCCTGTATATCGCGGTGTCATCAGCGTACATGGCCAGTTTCGTGTTAAGGAATTGGGGAAAATCAGAGACGTATACAGGGTGTCCCCCTACTGCGTATTTGTTCCATAATTCTGTAACTATTACAGATAGAAAAAAAAGTTAACACAAAAGTTCCTCAGCATTCATCATTGCATACCCTAAAAATAATTTTAGTCATACAGGGTATTTTGTTTCGGCTGAGTAGTAATCAACTTTGTTAAGTTAAATAGAACACCCTATATATTATTGTATATTTGGTTAGCGGACGCCTAGAGCTTTCCAATAAACTACCATAACATGTACTTTTTTTTAAGTAGTTCTAGAATTATTTGAAATTATATAGAAAATTTGACGTATGTTACCATTACAAGAGATGTTGTATTCGTCTAATATGAAATATTTTCAAATCTTTCGATACGGTAATGAATACCAATAGAAAAGAGCTTTCAAACCATGTACCGGTTTTAGATTTTTTTCTACAGGATGTCCATAATTTTGTGTTGAACTTGAAGATTTAAAAACCTCAATAACTTTGTTATTTCAAATGGAACACCCTGTATGTTATTTCATATTCGATTAGAGAATAGCAAGAGCTTTCCGATGATCTACCATACTTTATATTTATTTTCAATAGTTTTGACAATATGGTCATTTATGTCCAAATTTTAAAAAATAAGAAATAAAATCTCCTTATTTTTGATACATTTTATTCAAATTATAACCAATAAGAGGATAATATTTTGACTATTTTAAAGTCTTTTTATAAAATAATTCGTTCATTGATAAATAATAAATAAACTTTTTTTCATACATAAAATAAAAAAAATATAAAATAAATGTGTCAAATTTGATGTAGTTAACTATGAGGAATTAGCAAAAAAAAAACAAGAATAGCAAAATAAACTTATAAAAAAATATATATATTTTCAAAATTGTTATTGAATTATTAATGAACAAAATAAAAAAATCTAAGATATTTTCTTGTTCACTCGCTCAATATTTAAAAATTACAAGTTTAATTTCGTGGAAACAAAAGATAAGAGACTGCTAGAAGCCATAATTGATTGTAACAGTTGTGACAATTAGTAGTTGTGGTTTTGTGCCTTTAATATAACAGGAATAATTATTAAGAAAAATGAATTTTCACGATAATGAATTTGTTGATATGCTTTATATGTTGGGAGAATGCAATAAAATTTTAGCATCTAGAAAATGTACGCTGCTACATATCCAAATAGAAGACACCCACAACTGAATGCTTTTGAAAGGCTGAAAACTAGATATTTTAAAGTGTGTGATAAATAGGGTAGTAAAGAAAAATAAGTTTCATCCCTATCATATACAACACCACCAGAAGTTATCAAACCTCGATTTTGAGAATAGACTAAGATTCTGTGATTGGGCACGAATTAGAATTGATGAAGATTCTCTGTTTTTAACTTCGTTTTATTTAGTGACGAATCTACATTTTATTAACCGCGGTCGATTTAATAGTCACAATTTTTATTATTACGCGACAGAAAACCCAAGAATAATTCGGGAAGTTAATACACAAAATCGTTTCAGTGTCAATGTATGGGCTGGAATAGTGGGCCAACATATTATCGGACCATATTTCTTTGAAGGACATCTAACAGGGCGGAATTACTAAAATTTCTTGCGCAATGAATTAGGTGACCTATTACTAAATATACCACTAAATATCATAGCTAAACTATGGTTTCAACACGATGGTGCACCAGCGCATTATAACAATTTTCAATTCCAATTCCAATTTAAAACATTTATTGACAATTAATACATTTTTACAGAAACTTATATGAGGCATTTTAATACCGCTGAGGTAAGAGGGGTACCTAAACGAAAGTTTCCCAGAACGCTGTGTTGGTCGAGGAGCGCTAGTAATTTGACCTCCAAGATCGGCCGATCTTACAAGTTTAGATTTTTTTCTGTGGGGTACTATTAAAAACATATTTTAGAAGAAAAACCCAGAGTCGTCAATGATTTTAAAAATAAAATAACAAATGCATTCAATACAATTACTCTCCAAATGTTAATGAATGTCACTATATCCTTCCACGATAGAGTTAATTTGTATTTGTGCGCAAATCAAAACCGTCAACACATTGAACATTTGTTAAAATAATATTTTAAGTTAATTGTTACATTTTGTTATTTGTTAATTAAAGTTAGTGCATTTTGTTTGAATTGGTTTTAATGTAATTTCTCAGATATGCAGTGTATGTATTTCAATGAATACATACTTATTTGACAAATTTCTAATTAGAAAAATTAGTAAATTCTCCCTGTCCCTGATTTGGTAGAATATTATGCTTTAGAGAAATACCATTATTTGTCTTGGGCAACAAATCAGCGAACTCTAAATACTTATTAATTATTATAAGGTAATGTACGTGCTCATAGATTGCTATTGGATAAATTTTATAAAAAGAGCATCAAACTATTAACCTCTTTATTTAACATTTGCATAAAATGTGTCAAAATAGGGCACTTACGTTATTTGTTTGTCAAAGTTTAGACATAAAATCCTCAAAACCATTGAAAATAAATATGAAGTATGTAAGTCATCGAAAAGCTCTTAAAATTCTGTAATCGAATCTGAAATAACATACAGGGTGTGCCATTTAAAATAACAAAGTTATTCAGGTTTCCAAGTTCGACACAAAATTATGGACATCCTGTACAAAAAAAATCTAAAACCGGATACATTGTTTGAAAGCACTTTTCTATTGTAATTCATTACCGTATCGAAACATTTAAAAATATTTCAAATTAGAAGAATACAACGTCTCTTGTAATGGTATACATACGTCAAAATTTCTACATAATTTCATATAATTCCTCAACTACTTAAACAAAGTACATGTTGTGGAAGTTCACTGGAAAGCTCTTGACGTTCACTAGCCAAATGTGCAATAATATACAGGGTGTTTTATTTAACTTAACAAAGTTGATTACTACTTAGCCAAAACGAAAAACCCTGTATGACTAAAATTAATTTTAGAGTATGCAATGATGAATGTTGAGGAACTTTTGTGTTAACTTTTTTTTCTATGTGTAACAGTTACATAGTTATGGAACAAATACGCACTAGGGGGACACCCTGTATATTATACAATTTAGGTCCGAGCACAGCCCCTTGGGGTTCTCCTGCAAGGATGCTCCAGGATGTAGAGAGGGTATTATTCACTCTTACCTGCAACGTTCTACCGCTCAGGTAGGAGTGAATTAGTTTAACAAGAATGTCAGGAAAGTCGTACCAGTGTAGTTTATAAATGATGCCGGGTATCCAGACGGTATCAAAAGCTTTTTGAATATCTAAAAGTAACATAGTTGTACTCTTACCGAGGTTATATTGTACTTTGATATCATTGCTGATCCGTATAACATGTTGGGTTATGTTGTGCCCTCTTCTTGAATCCGAATTGGAAGTCCTCGTTGATAATATGCCGCAAATGGTCATCCTGATAGGAATGTAGCCTATGCAAAATGATCTTTTCTACCAGCTTGGAAAGTGATGACAACAAAGAAATAGGCCTATAGCTATTGGCTACTTTGGCATTTATTCGGTTTCAGGATGGAGACCACCACCGCACCCTTCTACTAGAGGGGCAGTGTTGCAGGCGCAGGATGCCATTGGTGATATCCATACGTTGAATAATACATTTCCTCGGCAGACTTTTGAGCATCATATGATCGATACCATCCTTCCCCAGTGCTTTCTTGATCGCAGATGTCTTGAGTAGCTTACTCAGTTCACTAGGGTTGGTCATGACTTGCAAGAATTGCTGTTGCGTCAGTGGAATTTGGACGTCATGACCATATGTTTGATTTACGAATTTTTCTATGCGGTCATATTTTAAATCAATCGCGTAATTTTGGTTATGTACCTTTTCAAATTGGTCTGCTAATTGATTGGCTTTCTGACCGTCTCTCAGGTTAGTGGTCTGGCGGCCGTTAGCATTTTCCAACAGCAGGAATAACTTCTCGTGTATTTTTAAGACGCTTCGTCAGTTTACACAGCGAACCGTCCTATGAATTTAGCGATTCTAATTTTTCACTCCATTTCCGATTCTTTTCGGTGCTGATGGAGTTACGAATTTGAATTTGCAGCCTGTTAATTTCCGCCTTGGCGCCTGCATTTCGGTCTATCTGCCATCGCCGTCTCAGCCTATTTTTGTCCCGTATAGTCTGTTTGACCGCATCGTCAATTTGGTCACGGTATGGGTCCACTGTTATAGTCTCAGCAACCCCCCGTTTGGCCTCTTGAAGTAGATTTGTGAAAACGTTCACCGCACATTCCAGATCACTGACACTATGAATATTACTATTGATTTCTAGTCGGTTATTAATGAATTGCCTAAAATTATGCCAATTTGCATTTTTCTATGAAGTTACTCTAATCTGTCTTCTTTCGACATACCATTAAGACTCAACATAATCGAGTTGTGGTCGGACGCAAGTTCCTCCAGTGCTACCGGCAGCGAGGAGTTCGTCACGCCCTTCTTAATAACAATGTCGATGGTAGACGGAGCAGTACCATTATTTGGAAAGTATTCGGGTACTCCAAGGACACATTGTTGTTGTTGACATAACAGGGTGTTGCTATTTGCGTTGTTTCGATGGCAGTTCCACGTTTGATGTCTGGCGTTAATGTCGCCAATGATCAAACCGCGCGTACTTGCATTCACTAGATTGTCAAGACAGCCCGCGTGAAGCCATTTAAAGGTGTATTATACACAGCGGTAATGTGTATGCCGCCTTCCAACGTTACACTCACGTTCTCGATACTTGAGTTACGTATCGAATGTTGAGTGTGTGCAATGTTGGACTTTATGAGTATGACCACTCCGCCATCCCTGTTGGCATTGTCTCTGTCTCGCTTAATGACGATGTACCCACGAATGCGAAGCTTATCACGTTGTGTCAATTTGGTTTCATTCAGGAGCATAATGTCAATTTTATGCTTCGTCAGAAAATAAATCAAGAACGGAATTTTGTTACCAATACCGTTATCGTTCCGGGAAGATATATTAAATTTAACATATCCTGACAGAAGTTAAAGAACACCTCAACTTTTTTCGATTTCAGACCTACATTGAGCTAGCTTACCGTTTAGTATCCACACTCTGTTCAGTATAACATCCATGTTAATAAAAGACGATAATTTTGTAAATTCTTCTTGTAGAGCCCCGAAACTTCCACAGGAACACGTAATGTAGCTGAGTCCTTCAGGTAATCTCTTGAGTAGCGACGGAAATTCTTCGAGATGTTGAGATTTTTCAAAAGGAGGCCCCATTGACCCTCTTTTATCAGAATTCTCCGATCTGTATTGCTCTCTCGCAGGGACATGCGAAAATGACCTTCCATGGTTAAACTGTTGTTGTTTTTCTTCCAAGTGCTGATGGTCACTCGACCTCAGCATGGCCGATTTTCCTGCCTGCCATACATTTATAGCAGGCTGAGGAACAGCAACATACCTCGTATTCGGATGAGGAGCTACGGTTCGGTGTCTTCTTTCTAATTGTTCAAGTTTTTTTTATGTAAATCTTGCATACAACATTATTTGCGGTATGGGCACCACCGCAATTTGCATATTTAATTGGATCTGAATCCTTCCTACAGTATTCTTTAGTTAAATATTGGCCAGTGCACTTCAAGCACGCCGGTGCTACTTTGCAGTTTGAGGTGGCGTTCCCCCATGCCTGACAGCGGTGACACTGGATAATCATTTTGTTATTGTAATGACGCTCCCAAGTCACTGCTGTGTACTCCAGGCATTTTACTTTGTGTAATTATCTTTAAATTAATGTCTGCTTCAGTTATTACCAGATATACCGGGAATCTAGCGTCCCTCATTTTATATACATTTTTCACTGGAATTTTGTAATCGTCTCGTAACTACATCTTAATATCATCTATCATTATGTCTTCCTGGTATAATCCTCTCAACACAAAAGCATGGTTTTTTCCAGGTTTCAGGGTATAGCTATAAAATTCTAGCTTACCATCATCGAAGTATGCCTTTACCCTCTTCCAGTCATTTTCATTTTCCAGGTAAAGATCTGTGGAGGTCGGTGAGTTTTTTAAAGTAAAATTTACTTGATAAGGTATTTCTTAAAAATATGCTTATTTTGGTGATGGTCGGATTTTGGTATGCCTAAGATAACTACATTTTTCTATTCGTTTTAATATGATCCAATCATATTTTACAGTTACTTACGAATTTATTCAGGTGAGGATATTTATATAAAATCATCTTTAAATATACAAAGTCGTGTTCAATAAGTACGATCGTCATCATGCGCTTCAGTTTTCTTACTTTGACATATAAAGTTTATGTCATTTTTCGTGACAGTGACAACTACGCATGTTCTCATTACGAGTTGTTTCAGTATTTTGAATTTTTAACCAGCATTATCTTATTTAATTTGTTATTTTGTGTCGATAGTGTTACAAATTTATTGGATATTGTGACAATTACGAATCATAATGATCAGACGCTTTTGCGAATTTAACAAGCACAGTTAGTAAGAGGCAATTTATATGGCACTGGGTGTGTGAAGTTCGGGTTGGTTGTGTGGCAATGTCTTTGGGAATCACAAAGGGGATTGTTATTCAACAATATAGACTTTTAACGGACATGTGTTCGTGGAAGTTGTTACAGCATGACAATTTTTTTCTTTTAGGTAAGTAAACTTTTATTAATGTGGTACTTATTTCTTAATTTTTTTATATTTTCCATGGGGGGGTGAAGATCACATTATTCAGATAGATGAATCGGTGATAACAAAAAGAAAGAATAATGTAGGACGCATTGTGCCACAAAAATGGATTTTGGGCTTATACGATATTACAGCTAGCGTGGCTTCATTGTCTTTATCCCTAATCGCAGTGCCAACACTCTTGATGCACATTGAAAATCATGCTTTGCCAAGATCTGAAACTTGAACAGATTGTTGGAGGGGATATTCAGATTTGGCCATTTTAGAAAGGGAATCGCTCTACACTCAGAACCGTCAGCCATTCTCGGAATTTTCGTGATCCTATCACTGAGTGGTGTGTGCACGAATCAAGTTGATGGTTACCGGTCGTGGTTGAAGTAATTTTTGAGAAGACTTGAGATTATGCAATCTTCGTTACTTGCAGAATATATTTATATGTTCATGTGGTTTGAAATTTATGTTCCTACAGCTTTTGACTGTTTCCGTAATATTATTTTACAAATTCCTGAAAAATATACATTCTCATAAATTTACTTTTACTTTTTCTACACTATTGATCTGTGTCAGGGGTTGAGAAGCGATAGTAACATTAATTGCATTTCATTTTATTTTTATTATACTACTTCTTCCCCGCCCAGCACCCCATTTCACTACACGGTCCTCAAACTACCTTATTTTTTTTCTTCAAAATTATGGTTCGTCCTCAGTTTTTTCTTTTTTATTGTGTTCTTAACATGTTGTACTACTTATTGTCAAAAAGAAAATTTTAAAATTCGGGCGTACCTAAACTCGACCAGACCCACTTATTTTTTTAACATCTTCAAACCTACCATAAATTATGATGGGTGGGGAT
This sequence comes from Rhamnusium bicolor, assembly GCA_029963845.1. Lineage (NCBI taxonomy): Eukaryota > Metazoa > Arthropoda > Insecta > Coleoptera > Cerambycidae > Rhamnusium > Rhamnusium bicolor. The sequence goes on from JANEYF010000423.1 coordinate 163,906, forward strand.
TTTTTAATGATTTTCGCTGCATTTTCAGTTTCGGATTCCTTTTCATTATTTTTACTATTCGAATGCATTGCCTTCATGCCCTTATCTATATCTTGGTTCGTTTTTACTTTCTTATACGTAATATAAGGAAGTATAGTAATCGTGATTTTTTTTCGACCTCGACATTTTGATTGATTTATACGTTTTGAACCCTCCTGAATCCATTCTGACTATTTTCCGAATGATGTCTGTCGGTGCGTGTGTGTATGTGTGTATCCACGATAACAAAAAATATTAATGGGGAACTTCCCAAATTTGGCAGTTAAGATTTTCAACATTTTAGGTAATTGAGGTAAGTGAAGAATTAAATAGAATGATTTTTTTTAGTTTAGGATGAGATATAACTGGTATAAGAAAGTTATGTGCTGGCCACATCAGATATTTTTACTTTCTTATACCTAATATTAGGAAGTATAGTAATCGTGATTTTTTTCGACCTCAATATTTTGATTGATTTATACATTTTTATCCCTCCTGAATCCATTCTATTTTCCGAACGATGTCTGTCGGTGCGTGTGTGTGTATGTATGTATCCGCGATAACTAAAAAAAATACTAATGGGAGACTTCCTAAATTTGGCAGTTAAGATTATCAACAACATTTTAGGTGACACATTAAAATCGGTGAATGTGGTACCACCAGAAGAGACATAATGAATGAAAGAAGAAAAAAGGTACAATTTCGGGAAAAAAAATTAAAAATTTTCATTGCATTTCTAGACGAATCTCGACGAATTATAATGAAAAAACATAACTTCATGGAAAAAAATCTGTCTGCATGTCTGTAGTATCGCGATGGCAACCACAGTTTTGAGATAAAACTTTCAAATTTGGTACACTTGTTCTAAAGGCCAAAGACAATGAAAAATTCAGTGATGAGCAAAATTAGCCAGCTAAAAGGGGGTCCACTGGATCCAAACTTTTTTGTATTTGATTACAAAAAAAATATATTCTTGATGAAGGATTATAAATCATGTCTACTATATCAAGCGAATAACATATTGTTACGTGTTTGCTATCCACACAAACACCTCTTCCCGTAGATTCGTTGATTGAAAGTCCAGGTAACACTTATTCACTACTTTATTTATTAATTAACAATTAACAACAATAGACTAATTACTGTTTTAACTATAATTACACTTGAACACTTATAAGTCTCTTTCTTATTACTTCTTTACTCGCTCACGTTCAACTTAAGATTAAATCTCGGCCACCGTGCGTCTTATTTATACATCCATTCTCCCGGTCTAGAGCACTCCAGAATATTCCCGGCCGTTCATGTACAATTCCAGCCTAATCTAACCAGTCTGCACAGTCCAGTGGCGTAACACTGCCCCCTCCTTAAGCCTGAACGTCCCGATCAGGCAATTCATTGTTCCCTGCATACTTGGCCAGTCTCTCTATATGCACCACCTTCATCTTGGACTTTGGGCTTTGCTGAATTCTATATACAACGTCGTTTAGTCTGGTGACCACAGTGTAAGGACCTTCCCAGGGCGGGTGAAGCTTCGGGGACCTGCCTTTCTTTCGTTGTGGGTTATATAGCCAAACCAAATCTCCAGCCTGGAACCCTCCTGAATTCGCCTTAAGATCATAACGAGCCTTCATGCGATCACTTGCTATGGTAATTCGCTCAAATGGAGCCCTGACGTTATATTGCTTATTTCTTATTTGTGGCTCCATTCTTGCCGCGCAAACTTCACATTGGCGGCACCAAGCCTCCACATCTTGACGACTGTTTACCCAGTAGAAACGTTGTCTTACTTTTGTCACGGTTTTGTTGATGCCAAAATGTCCACCAGACGTTCCATTATGCACTTGCTGAAGTACATCTGCTACGTGACACCTGGGGATTAACAATTTCAAAGTAACTTTCCTCCCATCTGGACTTTCCCACGCTTTTCTCAGCAGTCCATCCTCTACTATAAGGGAGTCCCATTGTGCCCATAAAGCCTTCAGCCCCACTGATTTATTTGAAATGTCCTTCCAATCGGGCCGAGTTCCTCTTTCTTTCCATTGCAGAATAGGACCTGTTTCCTTATCGTTTAACTGCGCTTCCCTTAACGACTCTTTTGTCCAATAATCCGGAACATCAATCTTAACGGTCTTCATTATTTGTACATTTTGTTGTTCTTCCTTACGGTGGCAAGGCTTGCAGTCTTTCTCACACGGTCTTTTGGAAAGGCCATCTGCTATATTCCGCGAAGTACCAGCTCGCCAGTTTTCCTGTGGCTTCTCCATTACTGTGACCCTCTCAGGGATGCGCTGACGACAGTTACTCGAATATGGCCCACTCTGCCACACTTATAACAACGCATACGTCCTCCACTCTGTCTCCCACTACTTTGCTGTTGGGTTTGTCTCGGATCTTGAATGTTGAGCTCATGACAGTTCCTCTTAATATGGCCCAATTTGCCACACCTATAACAACGGATGCCTCCATTCGGCCTCCCACTACTGTGTTGCTGGTCTTGTCTCTGCTGGGAGTTCGATTTTGTCAGTAGTTGGGTCAACATCTTGTGTAGATCAGATATCAGGTTTTGTGTTGTGTTGTCTGGCTTGTCTTCCTCCACACTCACAGCTCGTACTCTCTGATTTGATTGTGTGGTATTCTCATAGGCAGCCTCAATTTCCAGTGCATGTACTAAAGCCTCACTACAAAGTTTATGCCTGGCCAACTTAAGAATTCGCCTAACTTCCTGGTCCCTTACTCCATCAATAAATGTACCAACTGCTAACTGTTGTTGAAATTCCATTGGTGCATCAGGATAGGCTAGATGGGCTAATCTTTCTACAGCAGCTTCGAACTCCTGGAGGCTTTCTCCACCTCGTTGTCTGCGTGATTTGAGCTGAGCCTGATATACTTGGGCGAGATGTTGGTCGCCATATCTTAATTCTAACGCTGCCTCCAAAATGCTAAAGTTTTGTTGCTGTGCGGCAGGAATTGTTTGGAGCAGGTCTAATGCTTGGCCCCTTAGTGCTAATATCAATGCTGTTGCTTTTTCCTCATCGTTCCAGTTGTTTGAACGTGCAGCTGCCTCAAATTGTCTCTTATAAGTTGACCATGAACTTTGACCGTCGAAGGAAGGTGGTTGTAACCTAGCACCAGACGATAGTACCAATTGGCCACTCCTCTCCCTTAATTGCTGCTTGAGCCGTGCTACTTCTCCTTCAACAATACTGACTTTTCCCTCAACTTGACCGACTTTTTCTTTAACTTCACTGACTTCAGCCTGTACATCTTCCTTCAATTGTTCAGTGACCGAGAACATGGCTTGATGCTGTCCCTCCATAAGTTGTCTTAATTCTTCCTGGCGTTCCTTTCTCTGCTCTTCCTTTTCTTCCTGTCGTCTTATTTCCAGGCCCTCGATCATTCTTATCAAGTCTTCTTTTTCTTCCTGTCGTCTTCTCTCTTGGTCTTCTTTTTCTTCCTGTCGTCTTCTCTCTTGTTCTTCTTTTTCTTCTTGTCGTCTTCTCTCTTGTTCTTCTTTGTCTTCTTGTCGTCTTCTTTCTTGATCTTCCATAATTTTTCTCTGTTCTTCTTTTTCTTCCTGACGTCTTCTCTCTTGTTCTTCTTTGTCTTCTTGTCGTCTTCTTTCTTGATCTTCCATAATTTTTCTCTGTTCTTCTTTTTCTTCCTGACGTCTTCTCTCTTGATCTTCCATAATCTTCCTTTGTTCTGCTTTTTCTTCCTGTCGTCTTCTCTCTTGTTCGTCCATCCGTTGTAACAATGCTGCAAGCATGTCCTGTGTTTGCTTCTCCGCCATACTTCTTGTTGTTGGCATTAACTCACGACACGTAAATCAATTTCAGAATAAAGTTTATTACACTATAAAGTCCGTAAAATGTTGATATCACGTCTATGAAATGTTCCAGAGAAATCTCGAAACAGCACTAGAAAGTCTTATTTAGAGTCTATACTTCTTTTGTGTTGACAAAATTCACTTATCTCCACTAATTGTGCAATGGAATGTTCGAGAATTTTCACGAAATATCACTAATAAGTCTTGTTTTGAGTCTATAACACGTTTCCGTTAACACAGTTTACGTATCTGCTGTGGTTTCCAAATCGAATGTTCTAGAATTGTCACTAAAAGTCACTTATAGTCTTGTTTTTAAGTCTACAACACGTTCCCGTCGACACAATTCACGTATCTCCTGTAGTTTCCAAATAGAATGTTCTAGAATTTTCCCGAAATTGCACTAGTAGTCCTTTTTCTCAGTCTACAACACGTTATTACTTGCGGCACTCGCGTATTTGCAACTATTTCTAAATCGAATGTTCTAGAAACTTCTCGAAATCCACTTTAAAGTCACTATTCAGTCCAGAAATAGTCCTCCAAACACTGTCCAGTAGTTTAATTCTTCGTGTTACCACTTATTTCTGAGAAGAACACTGTAGAACCTTTTCGAATATTCCAGAAATTTCTCTTCCAATCCCACTTCTGACACCAAATTGTTACGTGTTTGCTATCCACACAAACACCTCTTCCCGTAGATTCGTTGATTGAAAGTCCAGGTAACACTTATTCACTACTTTATTTATTAATTAACAATTAACAACAATAGACTAATTACTGTTTTAACTATAATTACACTTGAACACTTATAAGTCTCTTTCTTATTACTTCTTTACTCGCTCACGTTCAACTTAAGATTAAATCTCGGCCCACCGTGCGTCTTATTTATACATCCATTCTCCCGGTCTAGAGCACTCCAGAATATTCCCGGCCGTTCATGTACAATTCCAGCCTAATCTAACCAGTCTGCACAGTCCAGTGGCGTAACAATATATTTTCCAAGTACTTAAATAAAGCTGTTGTAAACTGAAATTTTGTACGCATTTGACCTCATAAAATGGGGTTAGGATAAATCTGTCAGTTTGACATTTGAAATATCTAATTTAGTTACAAAAACGTCAATGTCAATAAGAAGAAATTATTAAAATATATGACATGAATTATTATTGACAGTATCGAAGGACGCTGATAATTAATTATTAAATAATTTTTATGAACCATTTCAAGGTAAGTTTTTAAAATTTAATTGAGGTAAGTGAAGAATTAAATAGAATGATTTTTTTAGATCAGGATGATATATACTAGTATAAGAAAGTTATGTGCTGGCCACATTAGATATTTTGTATTAAATTTATTTTTTAATGGGTTGTTGCCGGTGAAATCATGTTGTCTGTTTTCTTTGAGGGGTACGGATGATTAAAGTTTTTGTCATCATCATCAGTAATTCTTCGTTTAGTGGATTTAACTTTTAAAATTTCTTTTAGTTGAATTTTTGCTTGATCTATTTCCATATTTTCGGTTGTTGTAGGGGTCAATTTTGAATTTCTTATAATTTGATTAGATTCTACGGGAGCCGCAATACCGGTGGTAGTATTGTTGTCTATAATTAAATTGTAATAATTTGTACCGGTGGTAGTATTGTTGTCTGTAATTGAATTGTAATAATTTAAAGTTTCTGTTAGTGTCAGACTTAAATTGGACTTTTGACGTTTTATATTTTTGCTTGATTTTTTTCACTAACCTCTCCTTCAATAGGCAAACTTCTCTTTCCTCTCCTTCTCTGTACACCGGACTATCACTTTCACACGTACCGCACTATGTAATACCACTTTTACCTTCGATCATATGATCGAAGATTTTTACCACTTGGATCGTAAGATTTGACGGGAGCCAAAAATTATGCTACTAGGTGGCCCCACTAATTTTGGCGATAGATGCTGACCACTCTCCACATTCGTGGATATGGTATCTCTGAATAGAAAAATATACACAATTTTACTTTGTAACTAAATTTAACCTTTATTAAAATTTTGGCTTGATGTTGAAAATAATCGTGATACGAAGAAAATAAACAAATATTGAATAAAAAATGTTAAAAAATATTCGCCCCGGCGCGGCCGGGAATCAAATCATTTAGGAATAATGTGCAAGTAAAGAACACTAAGAATGCGCGACCATTCTCAGTTTATCATATGCTTTTGTATTGTATAGAAGTGGTGTGGTGTTCTTGATTGTTCTTGAGGGGTGTAAAATCTTTCCTGTAGGAATCTTTTTGTTAAAGGTATTTTACTTTTTCTCTTTTTTTATTTAACATTTTTTAATATAGTTATTTTTGATATTATACCTTATTCAAAATATTAACAAAAAAAAGTGCCGTTATTTTTAAATTACGTATTTACTTAGGTTCATAAAAAAATTTCACGCATTTGCACATTATAATTTGAAGTTTTTAAGGAAGTTTATACAATAACTGTTAGTGCCCGGTAGTGCCCATTAGGGACATAACTTTTTTTATTTGAGCTTTCTTTTTTCTTGAGTATTAGCATATTTACAGAGAAAATGTCTGCTAAGAAGAGTTATTTGAATTTTTAAAAGACAAGGGCAATCTCATGAACCGAATTGTGCAGTTAAATTCAGAATTAGCTAAATATACATATTTATAAGCAAATTGACTTTTAAAAACTCAAATAGCTATCATCTGATAATAGATATTGTCTCTGTAAATAGAACAATATGCTAATACTCAAGGCAAAAGAAAACTCAAATAAAAACAAGTTATCCCTATACGTCCCTAATGGGCACTACATTTTATTAACAGTTATTGTATAAGCTTCCTTAAAAACTTCAAATTACAGTGTACAAATACGTGCAATTTTTCTGTTAAAATTTTGAATTAGATAATATCAAAAATAACTATTAACAAATGTTAAATAAAAAAAGGAAAATATCAGCATACCTTTAACAAAAGATTCCTACAGGAAAGATTTTACACCCTTAAAAACAATCGAGAACACAACACCACAATACAAAAGCACATGATAAACTGAGAATGGTAGCGCATTATTAGTGTTCTTTACTTGCTCACTATTTCTAAATTATTTGTTTTTAGGAATTCTTATATTAATGTCGTTTTGCACTGACCATTTGTGTAGTTCTAATAAAGGAGTTTTTCCCAAAATTAATTATTACAAATTTAGGTTTTGTCCTGTTAAAAATTAATTCTGGCCCACTGTGCGGCGGAGAATTGAACCCCGGTCTCCCGCGTGACCGGCGGGGATACTGACCACTATACTACCGAGGATAACCTTTTCTGGGCGAAAAAAAAAACGCAATTTAACTTTGTAACTAATTTTAGTATTAAAATTTTGTATTAATATTGAAAATGATTTTGACACTAAGAAAATAAATAAATGTTGATTAAAAACTAAATATTAAAATATTCTTCCCGGCAAGGAATTGAATCTCGGTCTCGCACATCTTGATACTAAAAAAAAATAAATAAATATTGAATAAAAACAAAATATTAAAAACCGTTCTCCCCGGCGGGGAATTGAACCCCGGTCTCCCGCGTGACAGGCGGGGATACTGACCACTATACTACCGAGGATATATTTTTTCAGAAGAAAGAAAATGCTGAATTTTACTTTGTTACGTGGAAATAATATTTTTTCTTTTAATCTATAAGTTTCAAAATAATTTGAAAATATATTAGAAGATCGATTTTATTTTCAAATAAATCAATAACAAGAAATAATACGTCTTAAGAGATGTTAGTTACATTATTGTGGAGAATTGTAGTAGATTATTGTTACATTAATAAAAAATAACATTAAAAATAACAAAAAAATATAAAAAGCATTCCTCCCCCGGCGGGGAATCGAACCCCGGTCTCCCGCGTGACAGGCGGGGATACTTACCACTATACTACCGAGGACTTACAATAAGTGCTTTTTGGATGATATTCGACCTCTCACGATGTATAACGGAACTGTCAATTTCAGTTACTTCTTTTGTCTTATACAGCTAATTCCTAGTGAAGTAATGTTTTTTTGCTATTTGCACGTGTGGAATCATATATTTTATTAAGGCTATATGTATTTATCCTATCAGAAAACATGTTCTTATGGTTTTAATATTACATACTACCTCGTATACTACTACCTATATGAGGACAAATAGAAATCATTTCGTAGGTATTCCTATGTGTATTGATATTTATAAAAATACATTAAACAATAAAAATGAATTGTTGATATGTTTTCCATATTACACCCAACTAAATTTTTATGAGGTATTTTACTTACCAAGATGAGTAACTACAATAGAACTTTTTGCATCTGTACATCCTGGCTGTTCTTGGCCGCCATTAGCAAAGAAATCCACATGACCGACTGGTTGCCACAAACCAAATCCGTCAGTAATAAACTAGAAATTAAAAGAATTCAAGTGTTATTAAAACATTTATAGAAATATATACCCAGTCAACCATATCTATTGTAGATGTTAATTGGCTAATAAACAAATTGTACCTATAATATTATTGGTATAGATATGAATATGAGATTGCATATCTGAACCAAATTATGGCACACTTGGTGCTTGTCAAAGATTAGTGTTTGGGTTGAGCCTACTTCTATTTATGCGGTATAATATGAAGTTTTTTCTAGATTTCTAGTATTACTGTGTTTGCTGAGATACTAAAATACCATTACAGTTTCCGGTGGAAATCCAGAGTTACTATATGAAAATATCAAAGTTGTTTGTGAGGAACTTCATACTTTGTGTTGCACAATCGTCTAATGCTCTATTTGAATTTTGACGAGGAACAATTAATTGATATTACCCTTGTCGTAAAAGTCTTTCTAATAAAAGTTCTGAGCAATCAGGTATAGGTACATAAATAAAAAATTATCTAGCTCAAAATAGAACATTGAGTGGTATTTTTTGAGATAATTTGCAAAATAAATTATACAAATGCAACTATTTAAGTAGCACCTTTATTATTTTTTGTATATTGTATATTGAATTGTTTAAATTGAAGCGCGGATTAGGAATTACATTTTTTATATACCTAAACCGTTGGTAAATAGCCCAATTTATATGAGCGATAGAGAAGAAAGAAAAGAGCATGTTAGATGCCAGAAAAAACAACTGCTAAAATTAGAAATTTTAAGCTATTTGTTAATGGGGAATATTACACCTATGATCAGTTAGTGACCTCTACATTTTTTACAGAAAAAGAAACTAGCAGTGCAGCTGTAACATTATAGTTTGTACGAAGTCAATTGAAATCGTATAAAAACTAAAAGCCTGCAAAAACCGTCGGCATCTCTTTATTGTACATGGGCGGAGGTAAATAGAAATGCTTGTCATAAGAAAATGTTATACTTTTTTGAAAATTGTATTAATTTTTATTATTTTTTGTTTATTAGATAGGCTATTTTTGTTCATTTCGCCAATAAAATATTTTTGAAATATTATATCAGTTTTAGATATAAAGTCTAAATATTTAAATTTATTGGGTTTAGTTTTAAAGTTAACCCATACTATATTGAAATATATTATTGCTCAGCAAGGACCAACGAGAAGGTATGAACATATCCTTGCCAGGATGAGCGAATGGGACAGGTTAGATTAGCGAGGGGCAACGATGTTACATAGTAAAAAATAAAATTAAAGTTTCTTCTAAAATAAAAATAAAAATGTAAGTTTCTTAACCAAAGCAAAGAATTAGTACCACAAAAATAAATATTTGTTTAGATAAAACATAAATAAAAACAAAATTAAAATATGTCTAGAATAAAGTAACTTAAATTAAAATTTCTTGTCAACTAAATAAAATATAATCCAAGAAATGTAACAATAAAAAAGTAAACTTCATACCAATGATATCTAAATATTTTGTTCCGAAAATATATGTATATTAAAAAAAGTTAAAGGCTAAAAGTTGACGCGTCCGAATCTTCACTTTCTGAAGAGGAATCATTACCCGGTTGAATTATAATCGGCGCATCTAGATACACTATATGCCTGTTTAGTTTACGTTATTCTCTGATTTTTTCCAAATAATCTACCCGAAGTGCTACTATACGTCGCGATTCCATAATTACCATACGACTGTCAAGTTTTTTATGTTTAAAACCGAATTCTAATAAAACATTTCGTAGTATATCTAAAGAACTATAATTATAATCAGGATAATCGCTTAATTTTTCTCGAATCATTTTTAACGTAGGAACTTTTTTTTTTTTCATACATATTATAAATTATACGCCGTATTACATCTTTGGTAGCATCATCAATATTTTTTAATTTCATATTTTTCCGTTTCCTATTTGTACCGTGATCTATAACATCTCCTTTTTTAATTACACGATAAATTGTTGATTTTGATATTTTAGTTAATTCGTTAATACGTTCTATTATTTCTTTCTCACATTTTTCACGATTTTCGCTTTTTAAACGTTCATATATATTTAAAATAATGCGTTGACTTTGTACGTGTAAATCTTTATTTTGAAACTCTAAATTTATTTCGTCTTCCTCGACAATAACAGGCTCAACTATTTCGGGATTTTCGGGCGTTATTATATTATCTTCTGTTTCAAATGGTCTCCAGAAAGCCATGGTAAATTAGTAAATACCTAATACAATATCTCAAATACCTTTTATGTAGTAATAAATATTTACCAATATGAACACTAAGTACATATAAACTAAACCACACTTGATACTATAATAGGTATTTCTGCACTGCACTGGACAAATGTACAAATAATTAGGTAACATCCGAGTCCACGTTGACCACTGACTGATATAAACTCAAACACCCACCGACCAATTGGACTAACGAATATTCTGATCCCAGCCAATCGTCGCCCATTGTCCTCAAAACATAGCCAATGCCGGCACATCTCACAAGTTTCCGTAATTGGGGAGAAACGATTTAATGAGTTTTTTTTTATACTAGTGGGCCTGTCCGTTTTATTATCTTTAAAACACGTGCAGTCGTAGATGGTTCATTCAGGCTGATTACATTGCCAGTCTCGGACTCACCTGCACAATTTCAAATACCATTCGATTCTCGATACCATTGTTAAGTACATAGGACAAAATATCAAGTTAAGTGCGCACAGTCCTGTGCTTTAACAATGCCCAATTTCAATTGACTTCCTATAAACTTATACCTAACACAAGTACCATATCTGAGTTAACTTTAACTCAGCCTCTGATAAAGGCATTGTTATTGAATCTACCAAATCTGTATTAGGGTCTTCAGATCGTAAAAGGAAAGAATTATCATCTACAAAGATTGATCCCCCTCGAACACGCAGCAAAAATTAATAAATTAATTATTATTGTGTATGTTGTCTTTATGTTGTTAAGTATTTTAATATTATTTTATATGTATGTATTACAGCTGTTATATGTTATAATTTATAATTGTTATTAGTAGTTTTTTCTTATTAGGTACATAAAAATATGCATATAATTAAGCATAATCTAGCAATTTGCCAGTTGAACGTTCGATCTTTATTTACTGGATTTACAGAGTTTAAAAACTTGGTAAATGATAAGTTTGACATAATTGGCATAACTGAAACAGGGTTGTCTCCTCAAATGCCTTCCAACCTAAAAAATCTTCCAGGATACTCGTTTTTGCGATATGATAGGGCAGGGCGTGGTGGTGGAGTAGGCATTTATGTTCGAAACTATTAAATATACATCTATAAACCTTAATTTTGAATTTGAAACTGATCCATCGTATGAACAACTTTGGATTACGTTTAAAATACATAAAAAATCATTTGCATTAGGATGTACGTATAGACCACCAAATAATTCAATTCATTATATCATAGATACAGTTATGTCTACTATTTTGCCAACAGTGGATGAAGTAATTTGTATTGGTGATAGGAACATAAATTTATTGAACACTGAAAATCCCCTTTCTCGCTGCTTTAGTGCTTACGGATTCTCTCAAATTATCTCCGAAGCAACGCGGGTAATTGATTCGTCTTGTACACTATTAGATTCCATATTTATTACTAATAACAGTATTGTGGCTAATTGTAGTGTAGTAAATGTGGACCTAATATCAGACCATCTGGTCTCCTGTGAATTAAAGTGTAAAATGTCCAAACCGTCACCAAAATTTATAACTTTTCGTGATTACGAAAACTTTAATCTACAGGCTTTTCAAACTGATCTGGAATAAATAAAATGGTTTTATATTATAAGAGAAAACGATATTGACAAAAAAGTCCAAATTTTCAATACTAATATATTACATTTGTTTGACATACCTACATACGCCAAAACGAAGAGTTAGAGTCACTAGACCTAAATCATCTTTGCTTATTGATAACATATTATTCATTACAAAAGAACGAGAAGTGGCACTTAACAAATACGAAAAAAAAACCAAATAGTAATTCAGACTGGGAAAACTATTAAAGCTTAAGAAACTTTGCAACAAATGCGATTAGGAAAAAAATCATATATTAATCATGTATCTAGTACTACAAATAATAGCCGTCACACCTGGTCAGCTTTAGAGGCTCTTAATGCAAAAAATAAACCTAGCTTTAGCATTCCTAATCGCCTTTGTATCCCTGAATAAATTCGTATTTTATGAGCAACAATATTTCCAATGAACGGCAAGCATATTAGTTGCCTTGTTCTTCCCCGAAAGTTCAGAAAACCAAATCTTTCGGAGGCGGTGTCTGTACTTGCGGCGGTGTCTGTACTTGCCGCGGTGAGAATCCTCTATTTGTGTTACATCCTGGATGTGCCTTTGTTGCACACCCAGCTATGTATAGGTCTCTTCGGCATCCAGATGTCTTAAGATGCTTCCGTCTGCGAGCTGCGCATCTTCAGGGAATTCCCCGCTTCGTCCTCTCTTGAGGTGGACGACTACACATTTGTCCAACCCGAACTCCATATCAATTGCTACGTTTATTCTTCGACTATCCTAAGAGCGTTTTGTAGTTCGCGCTCTCCGGAGGCATAAAGTTTAAGTTCATCCATATAAAACCGATGGGTGGCCTTATGCCTCCGGTCGCTGGGTTATTAATTTTTTTTTCCGGATTATCCGATGCCGGAATCCTCCCGTGGCCTCCGACGCCTCATGGGAGTCGCGCCGGCTCATAAACTACAGCCAATCCCCACTTCCCGCAGGGTTAGTGACTGTAGATACCAGAATCATGTGCCATAAGCAGACGGAGAGAACCTAGAATGACCGCCTTCTGCATTTGGCCTACCAGCCACTCGGCTGGTGCCAAGAACTCGATGACATACATCACCTTGAGTTGATGGTCGAGGATGACTGTCAGGCTTGTTATTATTATTATTATTATTATTATTTTCGGTTTCCCGACGTTGGACAGCCCCCCGTGGCCTCCAACGCCTCACGGAAGTCGCGTCAGTACATTAATCACAGCCACTCCCCACATCCCGCAGGGTTAGTGACTGTAGATTCCGGAATCGTGTGCCCTAAGCAGAAGGAGAGAACCCAGAATGACCACCTTCTGCATTTGGCCTGCCAAAAAAAAGTTATATTTCTACACTTTGGGGATGACGTCACACTATATTTTTCCTTATAACTCGTGAACGGCTGGAGATATCTAATACCGTTCTGGTTCCTACATTTCTGTTTATAGACAGAATCAAAACCCCCAAATCTGTATACTTAAATGTTTTTTTTTTATATAAAAAAATTACCTTTGTTAGATACCTATGTATAAGATTCTATATATACACTGTATGTATGTACTTTTAGAAAAAAAATTTTTGATTGTCCGTTTATCATTTTCAAGAACTGTAAGATTGCGATTGAAATCTATTTAAATAATAATTTGCAAAAAAATGAGTCTTACCCAAAAGGGATAATTGACAATTTTGTGTCTGATGATTTTTAGTAGCACCCAGTAAGCTCACACAATTTCCACGATGGAAAATATCATCATTGGTGCTTCAAAATGGCAAAAAAAAGAGAGAGAAATCGTTTGAAACTCAAGATCCCAGCTGTTGTTACTGTGCCATATATACTTTACACACATTATTTTTATTGCCTTTGCATATTTATTTTTCATATTATTATTTTAATTACTCACATTAAAAATATCCACACATGCAAAACATGACTTGTTTTCAAAAACTGCTTCAAAAACTCTTTAACTATACTTTTCTACATTTTTTGTTTTTTGGAACTTGGACAAAAGTTTTTTCTGGGGTTTTTATTGAAGTATTTTCACATATCGGTACATGCACCAGTAATATGATGATAATTTAGAAGAATTGATCATTAGTTATTTCACTTAAAATTTCACAACACAAATCACAAATAATACGACTTGTTTACGTTTAACAACTTACTTTGCCTGCTTTTTGCACTAGCACTCGAGTCCTGTGACGTCACTGCATCGCCTGGTCGGCAGTGTTTACGCGCGTAATAGACTAATTTAAACTTTAATGTTGAATAACTTGTGCAAAAGAAAAAATAAAAAAATTGATCATTTACACACTATTTTTTGTAATAAGTAGATTCCAAAAATGACAAAATTATATTTTGTGCATGGAGCCTATTGCAAGTGTTATGGCCCGCTTTACCTGTCCAAAATTTTTTTTTTTGAAATTGTTATTAAAAAATGTTTTCCATTTATTGCATAATTTTTAAAAAACACCATATTATTATTTATTTTATTAATATTAAAGTTAGCAGTAATAAAACTTACAGGACTAGAATCCGTGTGAATAACATCCACAAATTTTGCATCACTTTTGTCAAGTTTCTTGTACTTTTCTCGGAAATAATTGTTTCTAAACAAAGGACTCGCTGCATCTAATCCTAAACATAAAAAATACAATTAGGTATAAAACATTTTGGACATTATAAGAAAATGAATACCCGTATTATGTTTATGATTTCCACAAATTATAAGTTGTTTCAATTATTGCTAGAAGTACAGTAAATAAGGGAATGTTTCCAAAAGTTATTTAGCAACAAAATTAAACGTTGGCAATGTTGTGCTGGTAATACAAGATATCAAAAGTCCTGAAAGATCCAAGTTGGGCTAAGGCCGCCAACTTGAAACTGGCATTCATTTTTTTATTTCAACTGTGCATTGTAGACGAAAATGCTTTAAGCAAAAGTTGTAGGAGACAAAAAAGTGTTATTTAGGTAAGGTCATAGATGTCCCGTGGAATGGAAAACGTGGCTGACTATTTAGGTTTCTCCAATGCACGGAAGAAATCCGTTCAATGGTTCGTTTAATATCTAAGAAAATGTTCTTCTCATATGCTTAGTCGAATATGTCCATGGATTTAGGAAACATGAAACTTTGGAGGAAATATAGTACAACGTCATACGTAATACTCCAAAAAATATTAGTGGTTTGTAGACGCCATCTTGAAAATGGCCGCCACTTAAATTTTGTACAGAAAAATGTGTAAAAGCCATTTAACACGATATGAATTTCAATTTAGAATTATATACCTTATAGCAAAAGGTCAATCATCTGTCAGATTATTGTCTATGGTTATTTATTTGTGGCATCCTGTAAGGTTTCTTCTCACCATCTTTGGATATTAAGTAACTTTTATAAATTATTTAAAAAAAATTATTAAATAAACCTCTGTGCCAAAAGTATTAGCCAGAGGTTGGTTCTGGAAAAAACGATTTTTCATGGTCAAAAATGTAAAAAAAATATTAATCTGAGAATGAAACTTAAATGTCAAATATTTTAGAATCAAAATATTCAACTTTTAATCATTAAATTTAAATGATTAAAAGTTGACGTTTCGGAATACTCTCTGATTCCGTTCTCAAAACTAGAGGAAAATTTCTTTGATAAAAGATTGTCTATTGCAGCAATGTAATGTATATTTGAATGTCATGTTTGACATTGCTACAAAAGACAATATTTTGTCAAAGAATTGTTCTGCTGCAAGCATTTTATTTATTTCAATTATTTTTTGGCGTCCTATTTTCAAATGTAGGAGCTTGATGGAGAAAGACTTAAGGATCATATTATGTTTTTGAATTCATATTAAAATGGCGTTTTTGAGATATCCGGATTTTAAGAATACGTGGTCCACGTGGGTAATTTTGAAAATGTTATTTTGTAACTATCCACAGTTGGCTGTGGATTTTTTTTGTTTGTTTGATTATCTGTCAATGTATGCCATTTATTTAAATAACCACAGAATAGTGGTCCAGTGAACAACATGCTTTTGTGATTAAATTATACTACAAAAATAATGACTGTAGTTGCTGCGCTTCGGCAATTTCGAATTAATTTCGAGATTCCTCGTCATGGAAGAGTTCTCTCTACTCATACCATAGAGTGGATTCGTAAATTTGAAAAAACATGTCAAAGATAAGGGACCAAACAAAAGTGTTAGAAATCCTGATTAAATTAATCGGGTTAGAGCAGCTGCAGAGTGCAGTTCAAAACGTTCAGGTCGAAAATAATGTCAAACGGTGGGTATATCTAAGATTTCTTTACTTCGAATTTTGCAGAAGGATCTTAAGTTTCATTCCTACAAAATTTAGATAACCCGGGTAATAAAACCAACAGACCTCCCAGCTCGCCTACATTTAACTGAAAGGAAGCAATTAAATGAAATCGATATTCACAATTTGTGGATGTCTGACGAAACACATTTCCATTTATCTGGCTATACCAATAAGCAAAATAGCCGTAATACGAATTCGGAAAATCCACTGGAACTTCACTAACAATCGTTACACAGCCTGAAGGTAGCAGTATGGTGCACGATGTCTTTAATGGGAATTATCGGTCCCTACTTTTTTAAAGATTAGAATGATGATATGTTGTAACAGTCAATACTGCGCACAATACCGAAATGATCAACCAATTTCTGACGCAACAACATGTTTCCCTAGAACAACCAAATCACACGGTTTCAGCAAGATGGTGCTACTTCACATACCGCGAGAAGCAAAGATTGTTTCCGGGTTACATCATCTCCAGACGTTAGGCCATCGACTGGCCCCCAAGATCTCCAGATCTTATGGCATGCGATTACTTTTTGTGGGACTACCTAAAGAGCAAGGTTTTTATTGATAAACCAGAAAATATTTGATGGCTGAAAAGAAAAATTAATGATGAAATTACTAAGATTCCGTTGGATATCTTGCGTCGTGTTACGAAGAATTTCAACGACTGGCTTCAAAAGTGCATACAGAGAAGGGGAGGTCATTTAACCGGCATAATTTTTAAGTAATAAAAATGGCATATAATTGCTTGTGATAGTTTGTTTCAATTAAATACAACTATTTTCCGAATTATGTTGTTTTCAAAATTTTTCACTCCCGTGGACCGCCTATTTGTGATCTTGACTCCAGTTCACATGGAAACATATTTTGATCAAAATAAAATATAATCTAGCCAAAATCCAGTTAGTAAAAAAAATAAATTTTGAGATATTCATAGGCTCAACCACCTCACCAAAAATTATTAAAATCGGAGAAGTATTTTTGCTTTAACTTCATGGGTTACCGCATTATAATTTGTGGAATAACTAAGCTATTTGGCACAATAAATTTGCATTCAAAAATTAAAAATGATGCAACTCATTTACAAACGTCGCACACAAGCGAATTTTCACCAAATGGTGTTCCTGAAGTGGGTTGGAACTTTTGATGATATGAAGATGACACTGACGTAGTTTTCCACGAAACACCAAAACATCATATACTGCACTCGACGCGCGTTTCGTCAACCTAGTTGGCATCCTTGAGATGATTAAAACTGAAAGATGATGCCAACTTGGTTGGCGAAACGCGCGTCGAGTGCAGTATATTATAGTGTTTTGGTGTTTCATGGAAAACTACATCAGTGTTAACAAATCGTGGTTAAAATTCAAATACATGAAGTTCGGATTTTCTTAAAACTATTAGGATTTTTTCTGTGTTTATGTTTAATTACTTTGTTACCTGGCTACAATAACCGACCCCTCTCGTAAATCAGATAGCACCCCTTTTGATATTTTATCAGTCTAAACTCTAAACTTGACGTTTTTGGAATGTGGATGTTAGTGATCGTAGTGTGAATAATCTTTTTTTTTATTTATTTTTGAACTTTTGTGGTGAATTATCTAACCAAATTGATATGTTGCAAGTTAGTCATATTATATTATATATACAGATTTTCTCAATTCACGGCAATATTAAAGCAGTTGCAAATAGGTGCCTTATAAATTATAAAAAAATAATTTCTTTTCAGTTTTCCTAAGCAAAAAGTTATCTACAGACTAGCATAAAGCGGCGAATTTTTGCTTAAATTATACTTTAGAGTTTACGGAATCAATTTTTAAAAAAAAAGCTGCGGTAATTTGCGATGTTGCCAGATTTTCTTTATTATATTATAAAATGTACTCTTATTTGAAATACACATCCAAGTAAGTTTAGTTTTTTTTGTTGTTGCAGGTTCGCAGTCTAGGAACATTTCATATATGAAAAATGAGTTAATTGACTTTCTAAGAAGTTGTCCATTGGCTAATTTAAAAAAATAATTACCTACATGAAGAAAACAGAAGAGCTACTGGAAACACTGAATTATCAGCGGAAATAATACATTGGCAACTTTCACTTCACAATACAAAAGCAAATGGAATGCGTTATCTAGAAATAACCAGGTCTTTTAGAATAAAAATCAGTCGTTGCCAGAAACTAAAATGAAATTTCCCTGTAATCCAGAATCTTTTGCGATTCTCGAGTAAGGTGGAAGACCGCCAGCTGATTTGTCTGAATTCAGTCCTCAATAATTGAGCCATGCTACTCAAATGCAACCTAAAATAATCTCCTAAGTTATTCAACTTTTGGAAAAGTGAGTTAGATGAAAGTGTATTGGACGTAAACCATCTGTCGATTAAGTGAATTCAATTAAAAAATTGTTTTACTTTAATATTGTTTGTACATCTCAAAAAAAGTAATTTTGTATTTCTTGTTTGTAATAATTTTCTTCTGTCATTTTAAAAATTTTAAAACGATACGAAATTTTGACAAATGTGTTATTATATTTTTGGATTATAATGTGAAATGAGTACTAAAAATTAATCATATATCGACTGACATACAAGTACCAGTATTTCTGTAAAGGAAATGTAAAAACTTGCTTTAGAATGGAATAAAATATATTTTATCCACAATTTCTTGAAAATTCGCTTGTGTGCGTCGAGGAATTTAGAATTAATAATTATTCGCCACAATCATGTTACATTTAGATATTACTAAATATCCTTGTTCTATCAAAATACAATGAGGGCTGCCGTTTTTAGGCTCACCAGTTAGCGCCACTGGCGAGTAAGGTAGCTGTCAAAAGTTATTGTTAGGCACGGAACAAATTTATAGGGTGTTATTATAATTATTTCATACACCAGTAAATAAAAAAACGTGTTAATTATGCCTCAGTGTTGTGCAGTTCCATTCTGTTCGGAAACAAAAGGCGGACCTATGTTTCCGAGAGACAAAACTCGCCTAAAACAGTAGTTGATAGCGATTCGCAGGGATAACTTTACTCCTTCGAAACATTCGTGTGTTTGTAAGAAACATTTTAATCCTGACGATTATGCGTTACCTACTACAGAAAATCGTAAGTAATAATCATGCACAGTAGTTGTTTTCATCATGCTCATGCTTGATATAACCTAACTTTAATGAGATAAAACACCTCTGGTAGGTACATTAATTTCCCTAATGACCAAGTAAATTACTACTTTGTAAATTACTACTTTCCCCTTCTGTCTTCATTGTATTAAATGTTTTCCAGCTAATTTTTACAAAAATCACGAAAAACCCGCGTTAAAAAGCCATAATAAACATTAACGTTCAATGACATTTACTAGTGCTTCTCGTGCTGAATTCAAGCGCGGTAGCCCTCATTATACAACTTGTATATTGTTGCAATGGTAGGCTGGTTATTTACCAGTTATTCTTCCTATAAGATATCCTTTAGTTTTCAGAGATTCTGAGGCTGTTCCACACACATGAGCTCCGAGTGAAAATCCAATTAAATGAATGTTTCTTGCGTCCAGTCCCTTTTCTACCATGTTTGTCAATAAAATACCCAGCTGTCTTCCAACTAATTCTGTGTTGGCTGCAGCAATAGTATATTGTGGACCTCTAGCTCCAACATGCCAATCCATTAATATAACATTGCAATCGTACTAAAATGCAGAAGAATTAAATAGAATAGATTATACAGGGTGTCCCAGTTCGATTTAAAGTGCGAAAAGTTCTTCGCTTTCAAGATACTGAAATATAAAAAAAAATAAAGTTTTTTCAGCAGTTATACTAAGAAACTGCACAAGTTTTCGATTTGAAATTTGGCACGTGTTTTTTGCTTTAATAGTGCTCTCTTTTTGTCATTTGTCATGTCCAGTGGTTTAAAAACTGGGGTTTGAAACCCCTTTTCTGTCTAGAACACACATCAGCGTTCAATTAAAATTTATAACTGAGTGGGCTCTTGACAGATTAGGAATCAGTAGCAATCAATAAAAAAAGTTGTATAACTTTTTATAGCTGAAACACACTTTCGGAGCCTGACTTCAAACAGAGAGCTATTTTATTAGTTTTGCCGGTATTAAATTGATATCTCGAAAATCAGAGGGATTCTCATATTTTTGATGACAGTTACTATCTTGATTAAAAAATCATTATAATGTGATTGCCACATGGGGTTGCTACGTCAATACATCGCATCACCACGATTTATAATAAACATACATAATATACTAAACAAATAAAATACATGAAGCCTATAGGCATGTATTCTACACTGCGTTATTTTCTACTGACATTTAGTAAGGCCCCTCTAGACGTACAATGATATTTTCAATTTAATTGACAATATTTCATATTGCCCAATAATATTGAACGTTAAGTGCCAGTATTGAAGACATTGGACAATGATTGCATACAGTTTGTGCATGTTTGAAATTAATTGATGCAAAGGTTGATAATCTGGCAACAACTAAACGTTAGAGATTAATATTGAGCAATATTGCTTCGCAACGTTCGCAGAACCATTTAACTTTTTATAGACTTAATTCTTTATTTAGGTAAATTTGGCACAAATCAACATTATCTCTGAATTCTGTATACCCTAAATGATTTTGACGTACCTTTTAGAAACTCTCCTGTATACCCATATCCCAGATTGTGTTTATACTCGTCAGTTTCTTTTTTTATAAAACCAACTTCTTATAACTAGAGCTCGGAATTTAGGTATTGATGACGTTAAAACGAGGATTGTCAGCGAGTAAATGTATTTATGCATGTTACCGTGTATTGAGTAGCCCTTAACAAGGAATTAATCAAATAAATGTCTTTACAGCAGAGGCGTAACTAACAATTAAAGCGCCTGTGGTCCAGTGGCGGCTTGTTCGGGTAGGCAGGTGAGGTGGTGGCAGTGTCTTACCATGAAGAAACAAGAAAAGATGAGGAAATAGTTTTTGTGTCTGTTATTTATTTTATTAACTAAGTATATATTAGCCTGACTTCATTTTACAACAATAATTATTTAATAAAATCCGTACTCATAAAATTAAGTGCGGAGCTGTTTATTTAAAATACGCGCGCATTTAGGGTATTGTAGAAACGAAATGTAAAACTTGTAAAAGACAAGCATCACTCTAACGGTAATGTTGCTATCCTGTCTTAGCAGGTATTGGGAATCTCGAACGCCAACAAAACTAGCCGAGAAGCATGCCTCTCTGGCAATCTCTGGGCTCTTGTATTATTTTATAGATTTATCGATGTTTTTTTTTTGGAGGGGATATAGGACAATTACCAGCAACAAAGGCAGACACGCCTTCCGCTTGTCCGAAATTTAAGGTTATGGTAGTTTCTTTGCAAATCGACAGATAAAATTGATTGTTAAAATAAATGTAATACTGTGCTGTTTTTGGTACGTGCAAATAGTTTATTTACTGCCGGTATTTGTTAAATAGTAAATTAGTAAACATTATGTTGAATAAATAAATGTTAATGTAAGAAACTTCAACAACGTTGTACATTTTCTAGTAAATTTTTAGTTTAGTCGCCTTTCTTATGATAACAAGTTTGTAAAAGAATTAGACGTTCCTTATCCCGATTTAAGTAAATCGTTCATTAATCCAGGTCATCCGAGTGACCGTTTTATTAATACATGGTATTTAAAATGTAACTGGCTAGTGAGTAGTACAGCAAGATATAAATGATTTTGTTGGCCCTGTATTTTAGCAGCGTGAATGTTTGGTCGAAATCAAGGTATAGTGACCTTAAACATTTATCACGTTCCATAAATATTTTACGAAATTTTAGATACGGTCATCACTCAAATTGAAATAAGATGTGCAGATGTTTCTAAATTAAACTTTATTGATTTGTTCAATAAATAAGCTCCAATATTATTCAAAATTATTACCAAGAATTGATTATTAAAGCAGTACAGTTTTTTAAATTCCGTCCAATATAAAATTGAAATGCTTTTTCCTTTGCTTATTCCAAAATAATGACTAATGAGGCAATATTATTTTAGTTTTTAATTTTGAAAGTAATAAATTAACTATTCTTCAATTTTTTCCCAAATCATTCTTCCCCATCCTGGCAAACAATCTATTTTCATATCTAGAACAAAAAAATATATAGGTAGCTACTTTACTTATACCTGTCAGTTTTATAATAATAAGTATAAACTTTTATTGAAACGTAAAGCAGGTTAATTTCTACACCTTTTTGTAGGCATAATGACATATCTTATATTTACCCTGTAGATGTTATCGAATTATTCTCCTCTTTCGATAATTGTTTTGAAGACGTCAAATTTTTTTTGTCATTTTCATCTTATTATGAATTATGGAGCCGATTAAATTCACTTTTCTCAATAATCAAAAAAAATTATAATAATAATAAGTTTTGTAACATTAGAACAACTAGGTACAGTTTATTTCAATCTTGTTTGCAACATAAAAAACGACGACTTCTTTGATATTTTACCGCCGTCAAAGAGGCCTACGTTTTTTTTGCTGCAAATAAGTTTGAAATACATGACATTTAGTTGTTTAGTCCAAACCAGATTTAAATATTTATAATGTAATGCCTAGTATACGCATTTGAATTTAAAGAAAAATAATAATAAAAACCTAAACAATGAAAAGAGAAAAAGAGTCGATCAGTTATTGTAAAATAATCTAAACTTTTCCGGGCCCATTAAAAGAGCGTCTTGAAGCAACTTAAGTTTATTACATAGTGCGGTATCTAGTATCAGAGTATTACATCCAAGACTTAATCCAAGAGGTGAATTGGATGACATACAAAACTAGAATATTTTACTGACCGAGTAGAAAATATTTTTTACTAGTAAGAGCAGCTTCTTGTAATACCTACATCCAGCCCAAAATTACAGAGCGTCTCGCAAATAATCTTTTCTTTAAGTTTATGATAGCGTTACACAAATGTTGAAGTTTTTAAAAACTCAATGATTGAACTTCCAAAAAATTTTTGCCTGCGACACTCTTCCCGTGTGGCTTTCGCCCCCGGACCCCTACAACTTGCGACCAGTGTTTACCACTACCTTGCCTCACCTATTTAAATATCCACGAGCCGCCACTGCTGTGGCCAGCCAACAAAAATTTATTCGATCTTTAAAACATTTTTTTCACAACTTTTTTTTTTCATCCAAAGGGACTGGCACTTTTGCACAGGATAGTAGGTTGCCAAAGTCGACTGGCTGATTGAGGGGGTGTTTTTTCATTTATTTTTTTCGATATCTACATTCCTTCACGAATTATAAGGGCTTTTTGGTTTAGTCAGTTTATACTATTTAACATCTTATTCAACCCTTTAAAGATTTTTGTATTTTTTTTTGTTTTTAAATTTCTCCGACATTGGTCTGCAAGATAGCAGATCACCTTTTAAATGACAAAAAATAAGGAGACATTTCTACACAAAACAAATGTGAAGGCTTTGAAAAAGTTCACATATTTTAAGTACCTATGCGCCAATTACATCTCTCGACGTTGAACGGTCCTTCTCACAATACAAGGCGCCGAAGATTAATTCCGAAACATATACTAACAAATATTAGTAGGTACAGCAAAACAAACGAGTGATGGCGAGCGGCGGGTATGCGCCATTGACCAAATTTCAACGTTACCCCACTCCTCGGCTAGAGCAGAATAACAAATGTGTTACTCAGAGGCGTTATATATTAACTCTGTTTTTGTGGTTATTTGTTATATTATCTTATGTTTTTGTTTCTATCTGTAAATATCAAATAATTACTCACGTTAACCGCTGTTAACATATGAAAACAATGTAGCGATTGGATAATATTTCTTTATAGATGTATTTTGTTTGCATTCACCTTAACTTGTTATAATTTACACGCCACTGGTATTCTACTTCAGTTTATCGCACCATTTATCTTTGAGTAGGGCGTAACGATATCTTCGCGACCGCTCGCCATCACGCGTCTGTTTTACAGTAACTTTTACTCTTTTTATCGCTAGTTAAAAATACATGTGTATGAACATTCACCAATACATTCAAATATCTACAGAATTTAAGTATCTCTAGTTGGTCACGAGTTATAAGGAAAAACAGTGTGACGTTGCTCCCAAATTTGGTTAGTGTAAAAATATAACTTTTTTGTTTTTATCATACGTTTTCCGATAAAAATAGTTTACGTATTAATTAACATTTTAAAATGAAGAAAATTTCTCTTTATCATGGTCTCCGTAAAAGCAGTCACAGGAAACCGATACCTCCATCCGAGCTATATTTATAACAATTATAACATTATAAATATATATATATATATATATATATATATATATATATATATATATATATATATATATATATATATATATATATATATATATATATATATATATATATATATATATATATATATATATATATATATATATATATATATATATATATAATTTTTCATAGTGAAAAAAAAATGCAAAATAAGTACTCATTTTCTTATTTATTATTATCCTACAACATTTATTTGTTCCTATTTATTTATGTGTATCTTGCAAATTATGTTTATAATTTATAAAATTAAATTTTGTAATATTATTGTTAAACAATGCGATGCATTATCATTGAAATGTAAACGTACTTTACAAAAATAGGTATAAAATAAATGAAAATTAGATTTTTTTTGCATAGGTATTAGTATAATGTAATGTAATGTAAATGTAAATGTAAATATAAATATAATCAATCACAATCAGTAATCTATAATCACTAATGAATCTGTATATGTATATTGTACAATATGCAGACAATAATAATAATAATAATAATAATGAATATTGGCGGAAATATATTTATTATACAAATAATACTAATCACACACGATTCGATATGTTTGTTAAGCTTACATACATACGGTTTTAAGAATACCAGTCTCTGAATATTTCGTAGTAATATATCTATACCACTTAAGTTACAATAATAATCAACAAACGTAAACAAATCCCATAGCCCTATTAGAGGGTACGTGCGGCATATCATGATGAATGGATCATCTCCTTGTTAGCTAATTCGACCACATTCGACCATCCTAACGATAGATTATCCTCGATCGTTTGTGACTGAGAATAAAAAAAACTATTAGGTGTATATCTAAATTATGCCATAGGGCGTCCATTAGAAGTGACCCATGGCTATTTATGTGTCATTAAGACACGGCTCATGAGGGTAGGGGAGAGGGAGGCACATTGATGCAGGAGGCACATTGATACATTTTCAAATTTTCCGCCCTTAGTCGAGTAATCAATTGGAAAATTCTATCAAAAGATGTCACTACTGTAATGTTCCTTCTCACAAATTTTTATGTGTTGATGAATGATACTTTAAAAGTTAACAGGTAGTTTGTGTTTCATATAAAATTAGGTAAGTTTTCTGATTATTTACAAATGCTGTGCATGCAAACATTATAGAAACCTAGGTGTACTATTTAGTATCATTATATAACTCATTAAGTTAGGAACCTCAACGAATCGAGTAATTACTGAAAAATTTAAAATAGGTTATGTTCAATAACATTTTTGTTTTGAATGACGGGATGAGGCAGAATGATACATTGGTAGTAGAGGCACATTGATATACGTATCAATGTGCCTCTAGGTTTTATTTGTGGCTAGATAATGAATAGTGCTCCCTTAATTTCTAGAAATGGTTCGAACGTATAAGAAAAAACTCAAAGGGCCTTTATTAATGAAAACAATATTAAACAAGCTATAAGAGACGTGATTAACAAAACAAAATCTATTAGAGCCGCAGCTGCAGATTATAACATCCATCCTGCAACTCTACAACACAGATTAAAAACATTTCGAAAACTGCACCCTGATGTGAATGAAATTGTATCTGATGACTCAGTACAGGAAAATGAAGTCGTTTCCATACAAAATGCAGAATACCATTCCAAAGTATACTAGCAATCTAGTATTTACTGTGCAGGAAGAAGAAAGTCTTGAAAAATATTTTATAAAATCTTCCCAAATTCAATACGGACTAACATACCATCAAGCTCAAACTTTAGCTTATGAGTTTGCGATACACTGCAATAAAAATAACATTCCAAAAAGTTTGTTTTGAAAACAAATTGGCTGGCTTATTCTAGATGCAATCGTTTATGAAACGTCATCCGAAGCTTAGCTTACGACGACCGGAGAATACTAGTCTCGCGATATCTACGGCTTTTAATAGGCACACTGTAAACGAGTTCTTTACGAACTATATTAGCATCACAACCAAATATAAATTTACTCCTGATCGAATCTACAATATAGATGAAAGTGGCATTTCTACCGTTTTATCATGCCCTAGAGTTATTGCCGAAACCGGTAAGAAGCAAGTAGGCCAAGCAGTTTCTGGGGAGAGGGGACAACTTTTTAACATTCGTGGGTATCATAAATGCCACAGGAAATGCCTTACCTCCAGCAATAATTTTCCCGAGGGTAAAATATAAGGATTATTTTCTTAATGGGGCACCTACTGGGTCTTTAGGATTGGCATCCAAATCTGGATGGAGGACTTCACCTTTGTTCGTAGATTTACTCAAACATTTTTAAAAAATTGTCAATGCATCTAAGGAAAATCCTACACTAATTCTCATTGACAACCACGAAACCCATTGCAGCATAAATGCTATAAATTATGCAAGAAACCATGGAATACATTTACTCTCCTTCCCTCCACATACATCACACAAACTACAACCATTAGATGTTGGTGTTTATAGTTCATTTAAAGCTAATTGTAAGACAGCATTTAACAATTGTATGGCTACAAATCTCGGAAAACAAATTACTATATATGATGGACCAGCATTGTCTAATATAGCTTTTACAAATTCTTTTACCATAAAGAATATCACAAGTGGTTTTAAGATGTCAGGGTTATGGCCAATCAACCAGTTGGTTTTTAATGATGAAGATTTTCTTTCTTGTTACGTGACAGACCACCCAGCGGCTACTAGTAATGAGCAACAAACAGAGAATGAAGCCAATAATAACATAAACATTGTTAATAACAGTAGCGAAGAGAAAAAAAGACGATGATGATAATGCCAACAAAGAAAATATTAATCAACCAATTCCATCAACATCCAAAGTATTTTCGAATATTCCTAATCAATCAATGACATCTCCATCAATTGTCAGTCCAAGTGATACCAAGTTATTATTATCTAATAAGGTGATACTCATTCCAGAACAGATCAAGCCTTACCCTAAAGCTCAGCCACGAGTCAAAAAGATAAACTCAAGGCAAGAAAAATCTCGAATATACACGAGCACTCACGAAAAACAAAGAATAGAAGAAATTCTGAAAGCCAAAGAAGAAAAATTTGCTAAACTTAAGAAAAAAGTAGAGCCTGTTAAAAAGAAGTTGAAATTAGTTGAAAGTAGCTCGGAGGAAGACAGTATATCAGAACTTAGTTTATCAGATTCAGTGGGGGATATTAGTGAAGAAGAATTCCTTTTACTATGCGATGATGAAGAACTAAATATAAAGGATTTTGTGCTCGTGCAGTTTTGTACAAAGAAAACAAAATTACACTACATTGGATGCATTCAGAGAATAATTAATCGAGATGAATTAGAAATTAACTTTTTGCGTCGTAAAGGTAATAAAGAAAATGCATTTATATTTCCAGTTATCCAAGATGTGAGTGAGGTAAGCAGAAGTGACGTTATAATGAAATTGCCAAATCCAATTCCAGTGGGAACTACATCCCGCCAATCAGGTTGCATTTCATTCTCTATAAACTTCAGCTTAAATATTACAATAATGTAAAGCTTATTTCGTTCTTGTATTTAGTTACTTTAAATAAACACAAATTCAACTATATTTTAGTTGGTTTCTTATAATTATTCATTTGTATCATTGTGCCCCCATGATGCATCAAACTGCCCCACTGATGAGGCAGTTTAATACACATGTAGAAGTTTTAAAAAATAATTTAAGCCATCGTTAAAATAGGATAATAGATCTGTATATATTTTTTAATTCATAGGTAAATGTTCACTGATTCAGATGCCAACTTTAAACTTAATAATAAAAAATAATAATTTATATTTATAAAAAAATGTTTAGAAAGTGTATCAATGTACCTCTCTCTCCCCTATGCCATGCGTCCTTTAGACGTTGACCGTAATGGCAAACTTTGTGTTATTAAGACATGACCCATAAGGATATACTATGCGTCCTTTAGAGTGACCCATATCGGCAAACTATCCTTATTATGCGTCCTTTAGATGTTGACCATAGTGACAAACTTTGTGTCATTAAGACGAGACCCATAGACGTATGCTATGCCTCCTTTAGACGTGGCCTATAGCTGCAAACTATACTTACTATATGTTCTTTAGACGTTGACCATAATGGCAATACTTCTACTATTTTGAAGGTCCTCTGTACTTCGTCAGAAGCTTTTTACTTTCATTGTTAGTGGGAAAGCTGGTAATCTTTGTTAACACCAGGTCGCCAACACTAAATGTATTGGATGAACGTCTCTTTTGATTGAAAGCTTCATCTTGCATGGTCCTGTTGGACTCCAATTTTTCAGTCGTTTCTGCCCTTAACCTAGTTACATCAACGGTTGATTATAAGTTGGTCCCCATTAGCATTCATTTTAAAGCCGAAGAATAACTCACACTATGTTGTTTGTGTTATTCTGTGCTTCATACTGTTAAGACCTTGTTGAATTTTAGGAATATTTAATTCCTATGCGTTAGTTTCAAAATCTGCCCCCATAGTTGCCAACGCATCAAGCACTTTTATTTACTCGTCGACTTGTCCATTGCCTCGAACCATTCCCACTGCCGTCATAAATAGTTTAATATCCTTTTCTTCACTATAGTTTTTGAAATTATTAGAAGTGAACGCTTTTCCTGCATCAATGGTTATTCTTTTAGGGTTACCAAAATTTGTAAATATTTCATCCAGTTTCTGCATTACATATTTAGTTGATGTATCTGGGACAACTTTCAAGTAGACAAACTTGGTAAACCCGTCTACTATTACTATTACTAGTAGGTGTTTATTCTTTTCCTGACTTAGTACAAATGGCCCTAAATGATCAATATGCAGGGTATGGTGAGGTCTGGCATACTTTGGAATATAATGACAAGATCCTGTTTTTTTCCACCTGGTTGTTTGTGATATAAACAATGAAGGCACGCTTTAATATATTTTTTTACAAAGGGAACCAATATCTTTGTTTTAATCGTTCTGTTGTTTTGTCGTTAGCAAAGTGACCAACATCGTCGTGATTGGCTTTGATAATTTGCCATCTGCATTTCTTGGGAAATACCCATCTTTATTATTATTATTATTACTTAATTTCCTCGTAAGTCGTACTCCTTAAATGTAGCCCGGTTATTTTCTATGTCACTGGAGAGGAGATTTTTTTAAGATTTTTAATGTTCTCATCGGTATCTTGAGGCTCTCTAAGATAGTCATCTTCTACGATGAGGGAGACGTATTCTACGTTTTCTTCTTGCAAAAATAATACCCATCTTGCTATCCTTGGTACCACAGATTATTTGCTTAGAACATTTTTAACTGAGTTACAATTTGTTACTATGGTGAATTCGTGACCAATAAGATAATATCGATAACAGTCTAGTGTTTTCACCATGACCAATAGTTCGAGTTTGAAGGATAGTCTTTTTCTTGTTTCGTTGTTTGTTTACTAAAGTAATCAACTGGTTTTTCTCCACGTTCAGTAATTTGTAATATTATTGCAGCGAAACCGTTCCTACTAGCATATGTATAAACCGCTTGACGTTTAGGATTAAATATCGTAAGGATGGGTTCAGCTGAAATAATATTTTTCAAGTCTTCAATTAACTATAAGTCATATTCAGTCCAATTCCAGCCGGTGTCCTTTTTTAAAAGCTTTGTTAATTGCGATGTTTTTCTGACAAAATTCGTTATGCATTTCCTAAAGTATCCAATAAGTCCGACAAATTGTCCTAATTGGTATTGATTTTTGGGAATTGGAAACAGTTTGACTGTTGCTATTTTTGACTTGCTTGGGGATACTAGATTAAAGGATATTTCATAACCTAAGTAAGATACTTCAGTCATTAAAAATGTAGATTGCGAAACTTTCTCACGGTTAGCCCATTGTCCTTAATAATGTTAAATACTTTTTTTATATTTCACGCCCTTCAGGTATAATCCTTGAGGTACGAAAATATCATCTAGATAAGGGATTATACTATATTGCCTAAGAGGTAGAAAAATTTCGTTCATCATTTTCTGAAAGATTGATGGAGTATTAAATACTCCATAAGACACGTAAATATTCATAGTGCACTTCAGGAGTAACAGAAGCCGTATATGGTACTGATTTATGGTCCATTGGAATTTGGTGATACCTGGAGGCCAGATTCAGGGTCGTGAAATACTTGCAGTCGGATAGATCATCTATTATTTCTTCTATTATTCGTACTGAAAAACTGTTTTTAACAGTTATTTTATTTAAAGCTCTATAATCGATAACCATGCTTTTTCATCGTTTTTCTTGTTAACAATGCTTGACTGGAATATGGGGATGTACTTTCTTTTGATAATGTTTGAATTAAGATTCTCCTGGATTATATCTCTTAAGAGTCTTATATACCCTATTAAATCATAATTCTCGATTATCTCGTTTAAAACTTATCCGATTTGAGTGCGATTTTTACAATATTTTTCAAAAATATGTATAAAATGTCGGAATGTAATTTTTTTTTTTTTAGAGTCGTCAAAAAATTTTCGCATGCATTTTAAATATTTTGTATCCAAATTTTTTAACATTCCGACATTAGTCACTGTTTGTAACGTTTATATTCATGCGACCCAACTCTTGGATTAGTTGAAAATAAATTTATTAGAAAACTAAAAACTGCATATCTGTATTCCGATAATAGCTGCCATCTCGCATGATATTTCGGAAACACGGATGCACTTGCATACACTGGACTCGTTTGCGGGAGGGGGATTCGGGCACTTACGAACCACGTTGCGATTTGCGTAAACAACAGTGGCGTGTGTATTCTAGAGATATCTCAAATTTACTTATTTGTTGTAAAGTGGGTACACTTGATTTCAATAAAAACTGGTACACTTTCTTTTAGCTATGTAAATCATTCGTTCTTTGATTGATATTAATAATCTTACAAATGTCACTTTGACGTTAATCAGTGGCGTCATTATTAAAAATGGTTCGACATCTAACAGATATTCAAAAATTTCGAATTGTTTCTAAAATTGAAGATGGTTGGTCCATAAGAAGACTTGCTGCTGAATACAATGTGAGTAAAACCACGATAATGAGTGTTAAAAAACAATGGGAAACCAACCAAATGGTATCCCGTAAAGTTGGTTCCGGTAGGCCCAGAAAGAGCAATAATCAAGAAGATGAAAATCTTATAAATTACCTAATAGAAAACCCTTGTCAGACTGCAGTAAAGGCAATTTCAGAGACAAATTTCCCTGCTTCGGTATCTACTGCTTGCAGAAGAATAAAACTACAAAGCGACTTGAAGAGTTGTTCAGTGGCTAAAAAAATACAAACTTTCAGAAGAAAAGAAGCAGGGTAGGATTATTTTTGCACTCAACTATAAATATAATCAATGATGAAAACTTCTGGGGACAAGTTGTCTTTTCTGACGAAAAGGTTTTTAAATCCTGTAACGATCGACATGTTCGCGTATATAGGCCTCCTTCCACTAGATACGACGAAAAACATACTTTCGATCCACACATATTAGGAAGGTTTTCAGTCAATGTCTGGGCTTGGATGAGCCTAAATGGGTTAGGTGTGTGTTGGAACAGTGGTGGTCATCTCAATTCCATTAAATATATTGAAATATTAGACAATATTATGTTGCCGTCAGTAATAGAGGTGTTTCCGGAAAATAATTTTATTTTCCAACAAGACAACTGCTCCATACATACGGCCCATCGTGTCAGGCAATGGTTTCTTAATAAAAACATAGAGTTGTTACCGTGGCCATCTAAAAGTCCGGATTTAAATACAATTGAAAATGTATGGGGACTAATGGTGAAACATATAAGAAAATTAAATAACCATCCAAATAATGCCCAAGAATTGGAAGGGATAATTGAAGACGCTTGGGATAACTTGTCGCAAGAAGTTGACCTTGCAAGAAATCTGATTTTGTCCATGCCTGCAAGACTTCAGGCAGTTTTAGACGCTAATGGAGCAATGACAAAATATTAGTTAATTCTGTATTACTCTGTATTACGTAATTGAAGTTCATTTATTTTATTTTTTTTATTGTATTTTTATGTTCAGTTTGCATTGTTTACATTTTTTTTAATCTCAAGTGGTATTTTTGTGTTCTTATTTTAAAAATAGAATTATCATTATTCAGTTAGTATTTTAATTACAATCATTAGTAGAATTATCCGTAACAAATATTATTTTTTTTAAACAATAATATGGCAGGCTTGAAAATGTTTTGAAAAAATTATTTTCTAATTATTTTTTAAAATTCCATTTGAATAAAATAAAAGAGAAAGGTTTAATAAGTTTAAAAACACAAAGAAAACCGATCTCCTCCAAAAAACCCAGGTCCGGGGTAAATCACTTCTTCTCCACCCCACTCTCGACATGCCTGGCCAGCCCTATTTACAGACATATGCACACAACTAAACTATTAAGATATTCGACTACAAGAGTTGTACCAGTTTTTTTTTTTAAATCAAGTGTACACCTAAGTAGACGTGTTATTGAAAGTGATTATTAGTGCAGTGAAAGAACAATGGGAAAAATAAAACATATCAGAAGCATAAATACCCTAGCAGAAAACCGAAAAATCGAACATTAGCCCAAAACAGAAAAGTACTAGTGAAAATTTAATTTTTTTTGTAAATTAATAAAAGTAATAATTTTCTTTTATTTCCGGTAATTTCTGTAGAGAGACTAATATAAATGAAAGTTTTCCCATTTTGCCGTCTCTAAATATTGATATGGAGAATGAAAGGCTCAATGAAAGGTGAATATGATAATTTTTATTTTTGATTTATTTTAAGCGCAGTAACCTCATATACAGGGTGATCATTTTAAGTGCACCTTACTCGATTTTTTCTGCTGTATTTTTAACCTAGAAAAAAACTTCAAAAATTATACTTATGTGCTTTTTTCTAAGGAATCCGAAAATTAAAAACAATTGAATGTCAAATAAAAAAGAAAACGCCGAAAAACTGAGAAATAAAGAAATTACACCCCGCATTATGCGGAAATGGACATATGACATTCCGAATACTGATTAAATATGCGCGTCACATACATATCTTTTACTTCCGGTTTGACCGGAAATTGCCTTAATTTTTTTATTCTAAATGATATATCCTGTTTATTCGGCTCAATTTAAAAAAATTTCTTTCTGAATTCAGCAATATATGTAACATCGTCATAATCTTTCATATTTGATAAAAATATTGGAGTTTAAATTTAAAATAACACAAATATATTTTTCATATTATTTCATCGCCTTTTCCATTCTGAGTTGAATGATATGACACACATTGATACTTCCATTTTATAGGAAAAATTTTTAAAATAATACTATGCATTAATAAGAAACGGTAAAATGGAAATTTTTTTGTAGATTAACGATTTAATTGTTTTGTTGTTTAGTTCTTTAGCTATTTTTAAACAAAGTAAATAAAATAATTTCGGGTTTTTTTTATTGTTTTTACATATTAATTGCAGGACAAGGACGCATGAAGGGTAAGGTTAGCTACTGCTTAGCTTATAAGCTTGACGCAATTCAACTTTTTCGTCGGTTTATGTCGTACGAAGCCTCTAGTACTCCGCCTCTGATAATTCAACATCTCCCGATCTGAAATGTTCCACTATGCCGTTCTGTAACTAGAACATCGGCCACCTTCGACATTCGCTGCGATAATTTCGGTTTGGCTGAATATATGCACCGTGGCCTGCGCGGGGTGTGGTAAAATCGAGACTATATTTCACTTGCATCTGATATAGACTCTTAATTTTCTTTCATCATTTGCTATTAGGTGATATGGTCTGTGAGTCACTAATTTTGTAGTGGACAGTGCAATTTCCGTTGACTCCGAATGTTTTTTACCGAGAAGCTTCATTGAGTTAAATAGACAATCGTCAAATTCCAACCACATATTTTGAATTTCACATTTTTCGCCTTCAGTAATATTTCCATATTTTATTCCCTCCAAAAGTGTAGAAAAGTTACTTTCGATGATCAAATGTTAATATATCGTTATTCGAAGATAAACTATAACTTTGTTTTCAATAAAATTTTTCCCGATCAGTTCAGTTCGTAACAAGTCATTGTTTAGAACATATAAACAATTTTCAATTTTACGTTGTCGATTTTAACAAATGTTTCAACATATTTACTAAATGTAGTACCTTTTCCCAAAAGTCCAGAAAGCTTGATAGGGTTGTCAAGAGATTTTATTACTAATTTAAATTTGTTTGCTAAACGGCCAGAAATTAACAATATCACTGCCAAAATCTGTGTGCTAATAATTAATGCTTCGTTAATGGACTATATATCTATATTCTCTGGGTTTAACTTTAAAAATACACTTTTTATTTTAACTGTCAATCTGATTTAAAAACAAATTGAATAATTACAATTATCATAATAGAAATCTGTTACTAAGATACTTGATATCAATTTTGAATATATAAAATCTAACATGCCTCCGGCCTTGAAACCTCCCAGTTTCAACAATCTTGTAAATCGTCCAAGGGTAGAGGAGAAATTTTGGAAAATGCTCTCTTAACTACACCGTTCGTAGTTTGAATTGATGCTTTAATGGATATACTTCAAGATGAGGCCAAGTTTCCATTTTAATGATGGTAGCTGGTCTTGCTTCATTAAAACTAAAATGTTCTTGTTCAAAATTCCTTTATTAGATCTCTACTTTGTACGTTGCTGGAGTTTCGATACGTATTCCTTGCTCCAGCTGTCCCAGAAGTTTTGTTTGATTTGTTCCAATCGGTGATATTTAGATAGACGGTTCTCTGGAATGCTTTA
The DNA here is from genome assembly GCA_029963845.1 of Rhamnusium bicolor. Taxonomy (NCBI): domain Eukaryota; kingdom Metazoa; phylum Arthropoda; class Insecta; order Coleoptera; family Cerambycidae; genus Rhamnusium; species Rhamnusium bicolor. The sequence goes on from JANEYF010000423.1 coordinate 199,340, forward strand.
TAAGTTTGCTTCTAGTGATGATGTGAAACGTCTTCCAATGAGAAAATGAACCGGAAACAATGAATTTAAATCATTTGGATCAGCTGACGTAGATGTAGGTGGACGGAAATTTAATACAGATTCTATCTGCACAAGAAGAGTACTGAATTCTTCGAAAGTTAGATGAGCGTTTCCCATCACTCTCTTTAAATGAAATTTGGTTGACTTAACACCAGCCTCCCATATTCCGCCAAAATAAGGTGTATGTACTGGACAGAAATGCCAAGTAATACCTTCAGCAGATGAAAATTCTATAAATTTATTTTCGTTAGAAGATAGATAATTGCCTAAATTATCTAAAACGTTTTTTGCCCCAACAAAATGTTTCCCAATGTCAGAATAAATACGTGTAGGTTTTCCACGACGTGCTATAAAAAAAAATAGTGCTACATAACTTTTAATAAGTTTACAGCCACGCCTTTCGATCTTTGGTCAGAAATGGGCCAGCGTGCCATAATTGTTGTAATACAATTTTAGCTACGATTGTACATGGGCTAAGTAATCCTAAAGGGTCAAAGAGTTTTGCAATACACGATAATATGGACCGTTTTATTATTCTTTCTGTCTTATTATCAATATTAAGATTGAACATTAACTTGTCTGATTTAGAACACCACATAAGTCCCAAAGTTTTTGTGTTCTGTTTATTCTCGCTAAACTCAAAATTATTTGTAATTGATTCGAAATCTGCGACGTCAACTAGTACACAAGGCTCGTTGGAGTGACATTTTTTTAGGTTAAATATCTGATTTTTGACTACAATTATTTTTGACTTTTTCTATTCTGTTACCTCCCGTTAAGAGGTCGTCCACGTAAAAATCGTTTTCAATTATTTCAGCGATATCTGGAAATTCAAATCTACATTCTGTACCTAATTGCAGTAAACAATGAATTGCTAGAAACGGTGCCGCGGCAGTTCCATATGTTACTGTGTTAAGTGTATATTCGTTTAAAGGATTTTCAGGATTTGCACGCCATAGAATTTTTTGTAAAGGTCGTTGCCCTTCATTTACGTACCTGACAGTAAATTTTTTCAATGTCAGCGGACACCACGAATAAATGTTGCCTAAATCTTAAAATAATAGCCAGCATATCATTTTGCACCATTGGCCCTACCATTTGTATATCATTAAACAATAACCCATTAGAAGTGAGTGCCGAGGCGTCAAAGAAAACGTGTAATTTTGTTGTTAAGCTTTGTTCTCTTCGAACCCCGTGATGAGGAATAGGAAATATATTATCTCTTCGTATCATTTATACATTCTGACATGTGTCCCTTAGCTCTACATATTCATTAAGAAAACATGCTTAAGTTGCGGATTCTTTAATAATTATCTCTCCAATGAAATAAACCGCGATTTTGCTTGATCAAAAGATTCCCCTAAAGATTCTACAGACATCTTTAATGGTATTGTTACGACAAATCGACCCGTTTCCAAACGTTTGGTTATGTTAACGAAATGCATGCATTTTCTTCGCTAGAAAAGGGAATGACAGATGATTCTTTATGAATTGTTTCGATGTTAAACAAATATTTCACATGATTATGTACTAATAATCGAATATTATTGTACCTATTACACAGCAGATCCCAGACCACTGCGTAATTCGTAGAAGAAAATTCAACGGAGCTTATTACCTGCACTGCACCTGCCTCTAACGACGCCCTAAGATAATAAAATTTTTGTATATTTGATATAAAGCTGTTCGTATAAATTAAAGAAATGAAAGTGTCTCTGAATTCGAGTCAATTTTCATATTGGCCGTCAAATTTTGGCAACTGAATTGTTGGTAATTTAATAGAATTTAGAACATCGTTGTGTTTTAAGTTATCGTCACGAGGTAATTGATTTTGAATGTTCTTATTAGTTATATCAGATAGTATTTTTTTGTTTTAGCTACAATTCCATAATAAGTATGATCAAATCCTTCTCGCTCTATAAGAAGTTCTTCCGCATTTTCGGTAAGACATTCTAAATCTGTTTGTACGATGGCAAATTCGCTACAAATACTAGCTGATTTTTGAAGACGATGTTCAAATCGTATTATATCTACCTCGTTTACAGAATTCTGCTCAAATTTGTCTTCTATTACGTTGACATAATTTGAGAAATGCGTCAATTTGGCTTTTATTGAGCCTCGTTTTCTTAATAACTTACTTTCATTTTCTACTTCTGTCATTTTGACACAATATGGGACATTAATACAAATTACTTTATAAAAAAACTTATGCAAACAAAATAGTAATAATAAATAGGATTGCCACAGACAAGGAATATAAAGGATACTTCTCACTGTTTCTCCAGATAATTGTAGGGATCAAAATGCTGAGGTTACTTGATACCTGCTTAGACGATCTGCTCTTTCAGAATTGATTGATCTATTCACACTTCCTATTTGCACTTGCAGCCTAGACGAAGAATAATGGGTTCTTCAATGGCTTCTTGCTTTATCCGTCTCGAAGAACCATAAAATATTAATAATTAATGCTTCATTAATGGACTGTATATCTATATTCTCTGGGTTTAACTTTAAAAATACAATTTTTATATCAACTGTCAATCTGATTTAAAAACAAATTGAAAAATTGCAATCATCATAATAAAAATCTGTTACTAAAATATTTGATATCAATTTTGATCCTGTAAAATCCAATACTATGAAAGCTCTGAATTCTGTGTTATTTATATAAATGGCCTTGTGAAATTGTTCTGATTTGCGTTTAAATTTGATAAGTTCCCTCATGATTTTTACGTTATCCAGAATATTTTTTAACACAACTTTTCTGAGGGTGACCCATATTACAAAAATTACATTTTTTATTTCGATGTTTACATGATTTTCTTGGATGCCCAGTGTTTCCACAGCATCTACATACTTTACTATTTTTGTATTGGTCACTATATTTATTTTTGCTGAACGAATTTTATCTGACATATTTATATTTATATTATCAGCTGAATTCTGAATGAGTTTATAGAATTTGTTTTTTAAGTAAGCTGCTACAAATTTGGATCTTGTATACCAGCGGCTTCTATAGCTGAGATTATATTAATATCATTTATAGCATCACAATTAATGAAACTTTATCAGCATTAGTAAAATTTACTCGTAATTAATTTATTTTAGCCAAATGGTTGAAATAACTTTCATATAATGAATACCCTATGTGGTCTACGATTGGTTATTTCCATGAAAATTTCGTATTTGTTTCGTGAACCTTGAAAAGTGTCGATTAATATTATTTTCCAATCATCCCAAAGAAATTGGGACCAACCTGGTATACTTTCAATAAAACTATTACACCAAATTTTGCAGCACCTTTTAGTTTTTTAATGACTGAGAAATTATGAAATTATCGACCCAATCATACATTTTCGCATTATGTTCAATAATTTCTATCCATTCATTAACCTGTATTTTTAAAGGTTCGAATTTAGGTATAAAAGACCCTGCACTGGTTCTATATTTCTGTTATATTGCATGCTATAATAGGAGCTAGTGGATCTCGTACTCACTCTGTCACAGATGTTTTTATAGTTGGCGCAGTGCGTTGCCTAGCTCTTTTACTGGGGGACTTTACGGCTCGATACCCATGAACGGTACTGGCTTCTATCTGAATCATTTGACGAAGAGGAGCTTCTAAAACTGCCTGAGGACGACGATGGAGTCTTGGTGTGGTTTCGTATGCTTCTTTTTGTGGATTTAGGCATTTTAACACACAAATTTCACACGCAAAGTCACTCTCACGAGCACTAGTTCATTTAACCACTTCTGATGTAGACAATACTATTAAAGTATTGATGAAAACTATGAATATCGACGGAAATATACAAATAATACTATTTACACACGATTCGATACGTTAACCTTACCATACGGTTTTAAGAATGCCAGTCTCTCTAAATATTTCGTAGGAATATGTCTATACCACTTTAAGTTAATAATCAACAAACGTAAACAAGTCCCATAGCCCTATTGGAGGGTACGTGCGGCATATGATGAATGGGTCTCCTTGTTAGCCATGATACAATTGTATCATGTATCAAAATTTTCTGGTGCGTACTTTTCCCTATATATCAATCGATGCAGTTCCTGGTGAGACACCCTGTATAATCACAAACAAATTGAGTATTGTAAGATGGGCATAGGTACTACTTTTAAACAGCTACGGTAAACCAAATGATTATAATAATATCATGTTTATTAGGAATAAAAGTTATTGTGAAAGTGACATGTTAACACGTGGTAACCTTATAATGGTTATAATGAAGTATTGATTATTGTGTAAAAAGTTCATGAAATGTGTGTAGGTCAGCATTCTGTTATGCAACGAGCAATAAAGTAATAGGTACCTACTTTTTTGTGTGTATACAAAACGCATGTAGGTTAATTTAAACATATGCAGGGTGATTGTGAAAGACTTAGTAGTAAATCCGTAATGGGGATGACCCACTATATTGGCAGTTGGATTTTTTATGTGTGAATATCATCATATGGGCTTTCTTTAGAATAACAAAACTTTCTATGACGACATATCCACAAATATTTTCTAAAAATTTCATCGAATGAGCCATGACATGTCAGTGAAAGCACAACATTTTTATTTGATTTGAAATGTCAAAGTTTGTGCAGTATTTTTATCGCGATATTGTACCAAAAATTGTTATTATTTAATAGTCGATAGGCTTGTGCGATTCGGAAAATACTGAGTCGATTTTCGATTCGAAAAAAAAACGGTTGTTAATCGAACCATTTACCATAATTCAAATTGAATCGCGAATCGATACGCAAAGAGTTGATTCGATTCGCAAGTAGCCCAATCGAATCGAATTGCATGGAACCGAAACGAAGTTACGATTACTGAAATAAAGTGGTAGTGAATGTTGCCAGCAACACTATTAGGTTCACTAAAACCGACTTTTCACAACGGTAGGTCGTTATCTAATTTTCACACTTCAAGAATTATAATTGTAACTATTCCTTCCTAGATAGCATATAGGTACACTTATCTATTTAACTACTAATCATGCAATATCTACCCACAGTCTCTGGAAATACTGAACAACTTGGATAACCAGTAACCAAAATTTTTATTCAGGTGCTCCAGATTTCTGCATTTTGTAACGTAAAATTAGTAAATCGACAGAAAATAAATATACATACATCCTTGCCGATTTTTACAGTTCTGGGACAATAATACATGTGGTTGACATGCAAAAATGTCGTGTTCTGTAACTTTCATTACCTACTTAATAGAATATATAGGTAGAACAATATTAACTGAATTGTTCGTAGTTTAACACAATAATTTTCGTAAAAAGCAGTATACAAATACAGATTGTTCCATAAGTGCCACTGGTAATTAAACTGAACAAAAAATAATAGGTGCGAAAAAATAATTATACATCTTCATGAAGCATATTTCAAAAATATCTTTTTATGTAAAGGGTGCTTTGAAAAAGTTTTACTACACAAAGTAATGTTTTTTTTTTAATAGAGTATCCTCTTTTTATTTCACATATTTAGATTTACGTTAAATTCGATGTGCCGATTCGATTCGATTCGATAAACTGATTCGATTCGATATACTGATTCGATTTCATTCAATTTTTTTCTTGAATTGGTGAATCGATGCAAAAAAGAAAATCGATTCGAATCGATACACCGTTTTTTGCCTAGGCCTAATTTATGGCACTCGCCTACGGTTCGGGTCGTAACCTTCACTCTCGTGAATAATAGCTATCATTACGAGTACTGTTCGACCAGGGAAAGTTGTCCCGAGGAAATAATATGCTTTCTGAATTCCATGCTCGATAAAGCGCAAATGAAATAAATGAATTAATGCATTTGATCATTTGCATCCACACCTACTTGAGAGATATTCTATATTCTTAGTATATGGTCACAGAATATGGTTTCGCAGAAAGCTGGCGACTTCGGTAATGCTCTCCCTTGCCGCGCGGGCCTTCTTTCCCCGGCTTGACAGTACATGTTCGTTGATTAATACATACTATTATTTGTATAAATTAAATCTAATCATTCACATTTAGTAGAAAGTGGTACAACAGTATTATTGGCTCATTTTAGATTTTATCATTATCTAGATTTAACACATTATTAGTCATTTTAGTATGAGGTAAAAAAATTAATCATTTTTACACGTATCTTGAAATTTTAAATATAGATTTACAAATATGTAAAACGGCTAATGTGGCCAACTGTTAACAAAGACCAATTGAACAAGCGAGTTGGATCTATCAATGTATGGCTTGTAGCTGGCTGGTGGGGCATAGACTGAGCCTGTCCCTATATTCGCTAGTGTATGTTATTCCATCTCATTTCATCCTAGTCCGCAGCCATGATGACAAACAACAATCATGACATGAAAAATTTTGGTATTTTACTCTTGAACAAATTTCACATTATTTAAGTTTTAAATCATCTTGTATAATTTTTTGAACATTTGACTGCAGCTTTTGAATTTTCAAAATAAGAAAAACTTTTTATAAGGAATGACTTTTTTCGAAAAATTGAAAATTAAAAAACTTACTACTTAGTATTGTGAACTCCATCCGGGGACACACTGTATAACGGTACATGCAGATGGGTTTTAGAATAATGTGTCTTATTATGAGCAATTTAAATTCTGCCGAGTTGTGTTTCAGAAAAATAATAGTAAGAAACTAACATTCTGAACGGAAATCAGATCTAAAAATGCGTCTTTAAGTCAAATCAGAGAGTGATGGTACTAACTGCACATAGTGCACATTAACAGTTACCGTACGATGCGATGACGTTTAGTCTGATAGTTACAAACTGTTTTTTTTTATTGCTGCTTAAATATTCCTTAGAATTTAGTAAATAAAATGATGTATTCAGTGTAGACTAGTCACTAACATTATGTTTAAATTTATTCAAGATAATTTGATGAGAATTTGCATGTTTTCACAACAATTGTGCTATGTTAACTCTCTCTTCAGTAAACAAACCCCGAATGTAGGTTTCACATTTGAACATGTATTTTCCTAATCACTTCTTGCATAATCCGTGAATTTTTGCTAAATATTACAAATTATTGTTTACGGCTTATTGTGGTACATAATTTAGAAAATTTACTGAGTTTCTCATTATTTCTTTTAAATGAAGAAAGTGATCCACAATATATTTTAAATGTTTCCTGCATTACCTTTTCGCAATTGGTTGTGATTTATGTACAAATATTTATACCTATTCCACAGTAAACAATAACGTTTACTGTGCCTATTCGTCTCGAGCTGCTGTATCCAATTTAGATTTTGCATAATTTTTGCTTTTGTTTTTAATTTTGGATTTTATGATAGAGAGATATTTTCCTTGTTTTAAATTAAATGCCTAAACGGTTTTACACTATATAAAATTGATTAATACAAAATACATTGGTTCTGATTTGATTTATGCAAGCGATGAAACTAAACTGCTAACCAAATGAAACTAATAATGCAATTTTCTTGTGTTTTTGAAGAAGATTATTTTCAAAACGATAGGAGATATCGAGAGAGATGCAGTCTTGAAGATTTTCTTATCTATCCATCTCCATAAAATTGTATATGAAATATATAATATGCCAAATCATTAAATCATTACCTCTAATCAATTATGCCAAATATCGTGGGAATTCAGAGAACCGTTTTTTGTTAAAATAAAAAAAATAATCAATTTCTGATAGCCATTCATCACCATGTATCTCCGAAACTAAGCGATATCAGAGCCATCTTCATGCGACTTTTCTTATTTTGACGTAAAGAATATACTCCTGAAATTGTGTCAAGCATTTTTGCAACACCATGTATATAAGTAGTACAGTCATTATAGTGTAAAAATACCCTTAACCTGGTCAAAATTGCCACACAAATGATTCTTTTTGCATTATACTCTAAAAAGGTGTGTTTTTTATACTATAACTCAAAATTCCCATTAATCCCGAAGCGGAAAATCAATCAGGATTCAAGATGGCGGCTGAATTTGTAGTTTTGTCCATAATTAAGAATAAAAAATTTAGTCCATTTAAAATAAAAGCAAACTATTCGAATAGTATATCGGTCATGATTACCTTAAAACACATACAAAATATAAGTACACAGATAATAACTTAGTCGAACATAGGTACATACATAATAATAAATATCACAGAAAATCATTAAAATATTCATTTAATGAATAATAATCTTTATTACACAATATGTTTTTTACATGCATTTTATATTTTATTAAATCTAGTTCTTTGAATGAATTTGGTTATTTATAGCCAAGTAGTGTGGACTTTTTTCAAATAAAGACGATTTGTGATTTGGCACCTCAAGTATCAATCCATTCCTAGTATTATATGAATGGTTAGAGTTTAATGTTGGAATATCGTGTAATTGACTTTTGGCATATATGAGCAACTGTAAAATAAATATAAATGGCAGAGTTAATATATGTAGTTGTTTAAACATATCTCTACAGCTTGTTCTTCTATTAATACCCACTATAAAACGTACCTCTTTTCTGTAACTTAAAAACACGTTGAGGCACCCCAACCTAATATACCGTATGAAATCAGAGTGAAATTGTGCGTAGTAGTAAGTCAATATCACTGATCTACTAACTACTTCCCATAATTGGTTAATGCAATGGCAAATAGGGGAGATCTTTTTACTGACTGCGTCAATATGAATGGTCCATGAACAATTCTCTGATATGTATGTATAAGCCAAGAAATTTTTCTCCTGTTTAATAGTGCTATTTTTGTTCTAATTAAGTGGCTATTGTTAAAATACGTGTTCGCGGGATTAAATCTTATAAAAAAAATTTTATTTAAAATAAGCGTATTGTCATTAAACCACTCGTGTACCCCATATATCTGAAAATTTGCTCTCTGAACGGCATTATCAATTTTGTTGTCATAAATAAGTATAGATGTGTCGTCGGTGAACAGTATAGATTGATCAACTTTAAAATCATATACATAAATTAAGTAAGTAAAACCGATCCTTGTAGGACACCGTATGGATTTTCTAGAATGTTAGATGAACAATTGTTGATTTCAACAAAGTGTTTTCTGCCCTGGAGGTATGATTTAAGCCAATCTAACGGTTTACCTCTAACGCCATACAATTCCAGTTTATTAAATAATTGTGTAACTCCTGTCAGTGGGGAGTAAAAAAGGGAATTGGCAGCGCTGCGATATGATATATGTAAATGGAGAGGGGTGAAGAAATTTGTATGTGTGCATGCGTGATAAACGTGATTTACTAAATAAATAATTCGTATTAAACGAGGTGTGTTTAATCGGCCGTTTTAATAATAATTTATGCAATTAAATATTTTGCTTTCCTTTTACCATCAATCTTAGCTAAACTAAGTTGTTTTACGGTTACACTAAAAAAAACAAGGTAGCTAAGACCGGTACTAAACGTAGAGCAAATGTAATTTGGGCTTTTGAGGGAGAAAGTTAGTTCATCAACCCTACCTCGGTAAAGTATTTAGGTTAGGAAAGAATCATTTTTGTGTTAGGTATGCGTAATATTGTCAGATTGTTAAATTGCAATTATCATAAAATAACTGGAATATTACCAGATATTTTAAACAATACGTCAGTCAATAGCCAAAAACAACACACAAAAGTAAAACAAATATTTATATTTACAAGTAGAAACTTTTCAAATCAAGTTCGATATGCACTCAATGCAGGAACAGAGGCAGAGTTCTCGTTTTTCGTGCAGCGTAATATATATTTTATGGTATACTATGAAATAAATGAGCATATAGCTATATAAACAAAATCTCCTATTACCGCCTACAACTACCGAGATGTCGCCAAATATCAAATATTCATCACAGTTTGTAAAGTGGAACCTTATTCATTGCTTATTATGCATTTTATATGAAATAAATGTTAATAATTTTATAGAAAAAATTATCGTAGATTATGCCATTATTAGAGGCTCATTTTCAACTACCAGATAAAATCCCAGATTATCGTAAGATTCTGGTAATTACCAGCCATCTGGCAACACTGGAAAGTAGCCTACAGCTATTTTCCAGTATCTACTTACGCCATGTTCTTGTGCTGAGCTTCTTGGCGTAGACTTTGCATCGAAAAGTAGATCTCTAAAATGTTCCTTAAATGCTTCCCTAAAATCACGTTTTAATTTGATAAATTGATATTTTAAGCAGTGTTGATAAATCTACCATCGATTGTATTAAAAAATTAAAAAAAGATATTAAACACCACAAGTAATACAATCCCCTGTATCCCTGAAGGTTCTTCAAGGTGCCTTGTGTGGGAGAGGGCTACACATTTAAAGACAATTGACACAATTTATTGAAGAAACCTGATCCAACACATGAACCTCAAAAAGTTCGTGCAAACGATTTTGGTGAGTCCATCAAGCAGTGCTGTAAAGAACGATTAGATGTGTAGTCGTTTTTGCTCAGTGATCGAATACAATATTTCATATCTGTCCTACATGCAGCTGACAATGGACAAAAAAAAATATCTTTAAATTAGATTTACATTTTTGGTTAAATAAATTATAGTCAATATGGGTAGTTATAAACGGATTTTAATTACAGGAAAAAAAAAACGACAAATTCAGATGACATCTTGACTTGTTACTGATTTTCCGGGTCGGAATTAATTAAGACATACTATGCTACAAATGGCACAATCTGGAACATAATAAATACCGATTTTAAGTATAATAACGTCAAAACAATCCTCCACAATATTACATATATAAAGTTACGGATAAAACTACATATTCCGTCCCATATTGGATTTTGACTGATTTTCCCTGTCTAGGGATTCTGAGTATCTTATAATTATAAAACACTTTTAGAGTATAATGCAAAGAGAATCATTTGTGTTATAATTTTGCCTTAATCAAAATTTATTTTGACTGTACTATCTGTACCAAAAAATTGGTTAACAATTATGAAGTAATTTAGAATTTAGGAATATATTTATCCAATTAATTATTTATATTTCGCACAATCTGCAACTTTCCATTAATTAAACTAAATAGATTAAATTATGACTCTATGCAAAATAATACTCACCAGTTCTAAGTAAGCATTTGCTAAAGTTAATGACCCCTTTGTGTCCCATCTGCCCATGTAACCATGCACAAGCAGTTTTAATGGTTTTTTTAAATTAAATTTAGAATCGTGTAAAGAATTTTCATCATCACAATATAAAATTTCCGGACGAGAAAAATTTATGTTTCTCGTAAATAAGAAAAATTTAGTGTCGAGAGCCTTTGGATCTTCTGGTATCTTTTGAAGAGGAGAGTTTCTGTGAGGTAAATTAAAACATCCAACGATATCTGAAAGAGAAAGATAATTAATAAAGGTAATTAATGATTTAAAAAATAGACCGTGAAAAATTGACAGAGAAAAATTGAAATAATTGTCAGTTGGAATTTAATGTTATACTGAAGTTCCTAGTTTTATAAAATGTTTTCTTAACCGCCTCTTAGGTCACCGAAGTATCCCCCGGATAATCCTAGAATTTTGTGTTGGGAAAGAGAATTTATTGTGGAGTCCGAACCACATCTAGGGCATCGGCAATTCCCTCTCCCATCTTACAAGGGGAGGGCACGACCTTGGGAATTTATTTTGGGATGAGACTTCGTGTAATAATTGTACTTCTTTAGTGTGTTCACCCCTTGGAATGGCAACGCGCAATGCTCAATCAATTCGGAGAAAATGACGTTTAAAAATTCAAACTCAGCTTATATACTAGTGAGGTTCTTCGAGTGCCCGAGGCGAAATAACCTAGACGACAACGTGTCTGCGTACCGCTTGGGCGCTCGAGGTTCGAATCCCATGCACGACTTACTTTTTTTTAAATTATTTATTTAATTGTTTTTACAATTATTTTATTTATTATTTAATATTATCGATTATTTAAATAACAATAATGTTATTTTGCTAACGAAAAATACTTTAAATTTTTAATCATAATTTAATTATAGTAATTATCCTATTACTTAAAATATTTTAAATAATAGTTTATTAAATTATAGTGTATTTATTTGGTAGTAATTTAAATTATTACTATAATTAAATTATGATTTAAAATTTAAAGTCTTTTTCGTTAGCAAAATAACATTATTGTTATTTAAATAATCGATAATATTAAATGATAAATAAAATAATTGTAAAAACAATTAAATAAATAATTAAAAAAAAAAAGTAAGTCGTGTACGGGATTCGAACCCCGAGCGCCCAAGCGGTATGCAGACACATTATCGGCTAGGCTATTTCGCCTCGAGCATTCGAAAAACCTCACTAGTATATAAGCTGAGTTTGAATTTTTAAACGTCATTTTCTCCGAATCGATTGAGCATTGCGCGTTGCCATTCCAAGGGGTGAACACCCTAAAGAAGTACAATTATTACACGAAGTCTCATCCAAAAATAAATTCCCAAGGTCGTGCCCTCCCCTTGTTAGTCGGAAACAAATTACAAATAAAATTTCTAACTTACCCTAGGATAGATCGAACTATAGACCAGCGGTAAATAGCTATAAGAGGCGCTTTACCCACTCGGCTAGCATGCCCAGTACCTACATTTTACTGTATACTGCTCTTTTGAAATATATGTAATATGCAAGGAATTTGCAAAACTTGCACTGATACTAATTAACATCACAATTATGGTCCGTTTATATCAAGTGCACACATTAGTCTATTAAATAAAGCGACGATACGTTCGTGGGAATCAAGAATCAAACAAAAGGGAATCTTGCCATATACCCCAAAAAGAAACACGATGCAACTATAGACACCGGTGTTTGGTAATTATTGTTTTTTTCAGCGTAGCGTAGCTTAAGAAGGGAATATGGATTGGAGTACATCAAGAACAACTAAACAAAAGATGGAAAGTACAGCAACAGTACTCTAATTGCATTTTCGTGTTCAATGGACCAATTTTCTATCTCCAACAGTTGTGATGCAAGCTATTCTAGACTTCACATCATTGCACATTGAAGTGAAAGTTGAATCCAGGAAAGCAGCTAACAGATTACTGAAGAAAGGAATATGGAATATGACAGGTTAGGCGCTGTGGTATACGTAGAGTCTAGCTCAACTGATATGGGACCAGGTTGTCAGCCAGTTGGAAGGACCGTTGTTTTCCGATGTACTTATTTACTGTGGATACATAGTTGTGTTTCTTAGTCAAGATGATTGGAAGTAAAATAAAACACATTTACTGAGTTTCAGAGGTCTGGTATGTATACAGACGGATCGAAGACTCAGAAGGGAACCAGTGCGGTGCTGGTGTTCAAGGATAAAAACCAAAATCTTGCATTTTAATGCCTCTAGGTAAAGATGTAAGCGTATTCCAAACGTATAAATTATTTCAATATGATTAAACAAAAATCTCACCAGAACGTTTGTCAACAGGCCTATTTACCTATTTATTGTCAGTCAGACATCTCTAGGTGCTGTAGAATCGAATATGGTGACCTCTAAGCTAATATTAAATTGTCGAAAAATGTTGGATCATTAGTGTGAGCACAATTCAGTCCAAATTATATGGGTGCTAAGCTAAGGTGCATAATGTTATATGATAATGAGGAACAGACCGTTTGGTGGAAGAGCGTACTAAAAGCCCCTTCCGTGGCCCTGAACGGGCTATTTGTATACCAAGAAGTCTGTTCACATCAGAGCCATGGCACAGTTTAACAACCATTGGACTCGAGTTACCGAAATGAAACCATGAAGGATCCATATAGGGGGATCTTCGAACGAATAAGACGGACAGTAGGCCTGATAACAAGGTAATAACCTTTAAATGAGCACCTATATACACCTATTTGTCGAGTGTGCAGAAGAAACTTGAGGGGCATTAAGACCTCTCAAGGAAGTTTACAGAACTTAGTTAAAACAAGATAAAAAATAATCTCAGCAAAAAAAATTTACTGTTCTAACGAAATTTTAAAACTAAAGCAACTAATAATTAATAAATTGAGAATATAGAAAAGTAACTACACCTGATAATAATTGTCTCTCCATTAGGAAACGTTTAAAGGGGTATGTTTATTCTTATTCTATTTTGTTGTGGATTCTAGAGTCTCTTAAAAGACTTCTTTTCTTTTTTTTAAGTCTAAGATATCATTGGGTATCAATTATACCTGGCATTCTGTATATACATTGAAATTCTTCCTAAGACTGTACAACAATTATTATTTGCTGTTCTGTAAATTACACAATAAAAAAGTATGCATGTATATATTTAAACATCCGCAGTTGTAGTTGTAAAACAAATGAACAGTTCCATTTCCGTCAACGTTGTATTTGGCAACTTCCATGTTATTAGAGATATTATAAAGGGGATTGTCTCTGTGGAATATTTTGCAAACCTATGTTATATCATAATAACGGGAGAATTACAATTTAAAATTAAATAGAAATGTTAAGAAATCAGCGGAATATCACATTACACATTTTTTTAAAATTTACAATGCAAAATTATTTATTACTGTAATTTAATCCAAATAATCAAAATATCTTTTTTTCTATGACGATACCTAGTTTTTTTGACACCTTTTTTTTAAATCTAGTTTTATCTAAATATTTTATTCATACATTATCTTTTGAATACTTTCTCGCCAATTAAAGGCATCATCTGGAAATAATTGAAACTAAATTTATACTACCTGATCGCCGATGGGTCTATTTATTACTAAACTCTTGTCATGGGAGACCAACTAGAAGGAGCTTTAAATGTAATAAATAAGGTTGTTATTTTAGACAAAGCGGAGTATTGTGAATTAGTAGACAACCTGATTAATAACGGTCCTTATACTCCTTATAAAACTATTTAGAAATCAATTAGCAAAAATGATTACTGAAGTCAGAAATGTACTTCATGTATACCTCGATAAGGTATCGTGGATGAGCAGATCTGCCGCGTCAGCATCCTTTGAAAGGGATGTTAAATTGTGGGTTTCGTATATCTGCAATATGAAAGCGTTAGAAATTCCTACCCCAGCACAAATTGGGGATTCATCAAAATTTACATGTTAAGGATACTAGCGCTTACATAATAACGAATGAATTTATCTCAAGCATCTTGGTAAAGAAATTAGGGCGACGTTAGATACATGACAAGAAAATTTTAGTTACATTAAAATTAATTTTATTATTCGCAACAACTGAAAAACTCAGTCGTTTGATACAGTTCTGTTGCAAAATAGACATCACTTCATATTAATATTCGACTATTTTACTAGGTACGAGGTCATACATACAGTAGCTAGTAAAAAACTTACGTTGTGAAAACAAACGAGTAACTGATTCCCATTTATTTGATATGTGCTAGACGTAAAAAATTTGAGTTATACGTGATTGATAAAGTTTGGTGTAATGGTGTGATAGTCTAATTTCTGGACTTATAAGCCACTTTAGATACGACAGATCTGAAATAAATCTTATTGTTCCACAATATGCAGTAAGTCCTGTTTACACAATTTGTTCTGGTGTTATTCAAGTAGTAAGTATCCTGGGACCCTTAGACACGTGTAATGTGGCTGTCAGGATTGGCTTAAGATCTTTTGGCGCCCTGTGCACTACTTATTTTTTCGTCCCTCTATTAAATGAATCAGTGGCGGCACGTAATATAATGTGTACGCATGATAAATTTAAATCAAAAGATGTGCACACAGGGAGCTTGATGCAGGGAGTGTCCCCCACTGTGTCACAAGCGAACATTTTTCGAAAGTTCAAGGTTATTGTGATTTACAAATACCCCAAAATTTGTTTAACGCTAGAAGACATTGATGAATATCGTGGATAATAATGGAAAATCCGAATTAGTCTAGAATTTTTCTTTTATACTTATATGAACAATATATGAAATATTATCTAAAGAAACATATTTCAAATAAAAATTTGTTTTTACATCATATCATGATTCTTTATTTAGTATTATTTATAAGAAACGTATTATTGTATATTAGAGTTCAATAACTAGACATCCATACGCTTTGCTCATTATATTTTACAGGACTACGTTGACAAAATTTGTTTTTTTTTTTTAAATAATGTATGTTTATTTATCGAACTATTGAACTTACGTTTTGTTCGCTCCCCTATTCGATTTTGCCCCTGGACAGTTTCCCATTGTGCCCTGTAGTTAATCTGGGCCTGGTGGCTGTTTCTAGTTTGAAATAGTAAGTATTTAATTGGTATTTTGCTTGTTTCTGCAGCAAGATTTACTAAATCAGTCTGTATGCATTGGTTTGTCATCTACATGTGTTATATTTGTTGCAAATTTTCTGCATTTCCAAACTGAATTGACGATCAAAATCATCTCTAAAACCTCCTCATGAACCGGTTTAACTTCGTATGGCTACAATTTTTTTTTTGTAAAACATTTTTTTGGTCAGTAGCTATGATATTAGTACAGTGGGTTTCTATTTGTATTTATTTGTACTATGATCAGAAGATATAATTTTGTAATCATAATATTTAATGTGTGTGATGTGAAGGGGCGCGTGCTTCCACCAAAACCATCCGGATTCAAAACCGGGCAAAGGCAAATCGATGAGGCACAGTGAATGAGCGAACCTACTGCTCTTACCATATTTTGAAAATGATGTAAAACTGTGGGTTCTGTGTATCTGCGATGTGAGCATGCCAAAGATATCTACTCCACAACAAGGTCCATTTTCAGTGCTTGTGTAGGCACTGGCACCCCTAGTGCCGGTGCTTATACAAGCAATGATGAGCTTATCTCTTGGCGTCGTTTATTGGCGGAAATAGGTCGACTTTAAACAAGTAATTAAAAGAAATTGTGAAGAATTTTTAAAATTGTCATGTTTAATATTAAGTGTGCCGCGACGGCTGGAGAAATTTGGGTTATGCTATGTATTGGAGCATGGGGCCCAAGCGACACTTTATGGCATAACTAACAAAACTAAATGAAATAGTTTTGCAGAAAAATTTGCGAAGGAATGTTGCAAAAATGATGGTCCACCCAAATTATTTTTTAGATAGTTTGTAAAATATTTATAAGTTGTAAACTATATATTTTTTTTTTTTACATTCAGGACAGATTTCAGATTTCAAGAAAAAATTTCAGTTTTTATAAAGTGTCACCTGTTGAAATATTGTTTTAGATGAATTTTTGAATGTGCAAATTTCAAAATACTGCAACTTTATAAAAAATCAATAGTTTTTAATGAAATCAAATCTCGCGACAAATGTTCCTTCTTATTATTAAACAATGTATTTTACAAGCTATCCAAGAAATAACTTCTTTTCGCAAATCTCTTTCATTTAGTATTGTTTGGATCCCATGCTCCAAAACTAAGATATAGTGACTTAATATAAATTTCACCAGCCACCACTGCAAGTATGTACTTTTATAAAACAAATTAATTCCATTACTTGATATTTAATTTTTTTATTTATTACGAAATAGTAAGTAAATTTTAAATCAGAAAATTAATATGAAATGGGACACGGCCGTATAAACAGTAAATCATAATGCTTAAATACATTGAATATCAAGACTAATAGAGTAATAGTAGTACAAGGTGTTTAGCAATTATCTCAGCAACTATTCTAAAAAATATCATTATGTATATTTTAGAAAGGTTTAACATTTTCATTAATATACAGGACGATAATTAAAATAATTTTTAAATGAACAAGTAATTGCAGTAAAGATATTCATGCTAAAAACTATAAAATAATAAAGTACGTAACGGATATCTTTATTAATATACCCATAACAAAAGTTTAATATACCATGTGGTAAATGCCAAATGCAGCCAGTTATAATACAAAAAAGAATACGAGCATGTCTAAGAACTGGGATGAAATGAGATCAAGATCATTTCTGAATCGGTTTGATTTTGAAAACCATTGTAAAGGTATCAGATAAGATTAAAAAACATATAGGTTGCCGTTTAAAATAAAACAGTGTTTTTGGGTCTGGTTAGGTCGAAAGATGTATTCTTATGCCAAATATCCTGTACCTGAATTTAAAATTTTTATCTTGAAAAAAATAAAGAAAAAAGTTACCTGCGTGGGTATTCGGTATAGGTACCTACATAAAACTTTAAATGTCGCATTTTTATTAAAAATTAAATATAAAATTAAATTAATGCAGATATATTTGAAACGCGGAAATTGAAATCCACCGGTAATATATATATATATATATATATATATATATATATATATATATATATATATATATATATATATATATATATATATATATATATATATATATATATATATATATATATATATATATATATATATATATATATATATATATATATATATGTATATATATATGTATATATATATATATATATATAGTTTCAAACATATTATTGAGTCAAAACAGTATGATATTTTCGCGCTTAGTGAAACATGGCTAAATAATTCTGTTGACAGTATTACAATAAAATATTCCAGGTTACAATTTAATAAGGGCGGATAGAGTCACAAGAGGAGGCGGAGTAGCATTATACATTCGTAATAATTTCGTTTATACGATAGTAACTGATGTATCTACTGATATTGAGCAGCTATGGCTATCTTTATCAATAAATGGTAGTTCTTATGTCGTGGGGGTATGCTATAGACCTCCTGGTGTTGATTATAGACACTTTGTCGATAAATTAGAAGAATCAATTTCAATCTCTATGTTACACGGTGAAAAGATTTATTGCTTTGGAGATTTTAATATAAATTTTTTCGACATAGATTTCCATCTACAAAGTATATCAATTCGATGTTGGAATCCCTAGGTATGTACCAAATAATAAATGAGGCAACGCGTATTACTGATACGGGTGTATCTCTTATTGACGTCATAATATGTAATGATCCATCTTCTGTGATTTCTAATGCTGTGACTGGGGATGAAATATCGGACCACGAACTCATATACTGTAAAATAGCTGGTACTAACAAGAAGTTCGGTCCGTTTTATTATACTTACAGAGATTTCAAATACTTTGAAGAAGACCTTTTATCATGATTTGCAATAAAATTATCATTGCAAACTATTTACTATGCAGAGGACATTGTATAAGAAATTAAGCATATTTAATAACTTGTTACTTACACTATTTGACAAACATTTACCGGCAAAAACAGTCAGAATATCTAAAAGAAAAGCGCCTTGGCTCACTAACAACATTAAGCAGCTAATATGTGACAGAGAAAGAGCAAAATCCAAGTACAAAAAAACCAAACCCCGACAAACTACAATAGTTACAAACAGCTACGTAACTGTGTTAACCATGCAATAACTCGTGAGAAAAGAGCCTATTTTAATTTCATTGCAAATAACAGGAACTCAAAAACGATTGTGGAAAGAACTTAAAATCTCTTGATATTATTAGTAGTAAAAAATGTGATTTACCTGTACATCTTCAAGATCCTGATAATATTAATAATTATTTTGTTGATAGTGTTCCTCAAAATTTGGTAGATGATAATCATATTCAAAATTATTATTTACGTAATAAAATATCAAATTCTGAATTTCGATTTAGATTGGTCTCCGCAGGAGACTATTGCGCAAAATCTTCAGAAACTAAAAAATACTTCTCCAGGAGGTGATGGGTTGGGCATTACTTTAAATTAAATTATGCACTCCCTTATCTTGCCTTTCATACTGCACATTATTAATAGCATTCTGCTTGACTGCAAATTTCCTACGTGCTGAAAAAGTGCTCTAATTATACCCATTCCGAAATTCGACGGCCCTCAGAATTTATCTGATTTAAGGCCTATTAGTATTCTTCCAGGGTTATCAAAGCTTTTGGAAAAAATTATAGAAATCCAACTAAGGGAGTATTTGGAAGCTAACAATATTTTGCCAGCAGTACAGTCTGGGTTCCGTTCGGGTTTCAGTTGCGCCACTTCATTGCTGCATATTACTGATGATGTTATTCAAGCTAGTGATTATGGTAAATGTACAGCTCTTACGTTACTGGATTTTAGCAAAGCCTTTGATACTATCAAACACTCTATACTATTGGCAATTCTAGAATCTGTGGAGTATATGCCGAAGGCTTGGAGCTATTTCATTCGTACCCTGTAGGGCGCACGCAAAAGGTTA
Organism: Rhamnusium bicolor; assembly: GCA_029963845.1. Lineage (NCBI taxonomy): Eukaryota > Metazoa > Arthropoda > Insecta > Coleoptera > Cerambycidae > Rhamnusium > Rhamnusium bicolor. The sequence continues at coordinate 219,505 of JANEYF010000423.1, forward strand.
GAATAAGGGGTAATTTATCGGGATCGAGGCAGCTTCATTCGGGTGTCCCTCAAGGATCTGTTCTGGGTCCTCTGCTGTTCACAGTATATACTAGTCAATTTATTAAGTTTATTCAATATTGCACTATTCATATGTATGCTGATGATACTCAGCTGTACTATTCATTTTATGCTAAAGACTGTGACACAGCCGAGGTAAAGATAAATAGCGATTTAGAAAAGCTAGGAGGGTCTCTGCAGATCATTCTCTTATAGTAAACGCTAAGAAATCAGCTGTTATTATTTTTGGAAAAAAGTCAGACTGTTCTACCTTGTCAGAAAACTTAAATATTAATGTCAATGGTGTTAGGATAGACCATCCAATTCTGTTAAAAACCTAGGTTTAATTATTGACCGCTCATTACGTTTTCGGGAGCAAACAACTAAAAACATCCAAAAAGCATATGCAGCATTAAGGTTACTCTACCCACATAGACATTTTTGGATCAAGATACTAAGAGGATGATGTGTGAGACATTAGTTTTATCCCAGTTTGCATTTTGCGCACCTGTATATGATCCCTGCCTCGACCAAGACTATGTAAGTAGGATACAACGGGTTCAAAATTCTTGTATTAGATTCATATTTGGCATAAGGAAATATGACCGTGTATCACATAAATTAAAAGAGCTCAGCTGGCTCAACATGAAACATCGTCGTGAGGTATATACACTTTGTTTATTTCATAAAATAATTTTAACTAAACAGCCGCCTTACTTATTTGAAAAATCTCATTTCGAACTGATGTTCATAATATTTACATCAGATCCAGAGGCTTGCTTACATCCCCACCTCACAGGAACTGCTATTTTCGAAGAAGTTTAAAATTCCAATATATACAAAATTGTATAATGCTGTCCCAGAACAATATAAAAGTTATAGCCCTTCTAAATTTAAAAAAGCTATTAAAAGACGTTTTTGACAAATGAATGTTTCAGAGTGTCTCATTTTTTTCTTATCTTTTCCTAAATGATATGTTTATTACCTTTTATTTTTTATGAATGGTATATGTGTTTCTATGTACGTGCATATAAAAATACTGCAATATTAAAAGTATTTATAGCAATCTAATATAAAGTCAGACTATAACATATTAGTTTTTTATTAATAAATCAAAAATTGAGTATATAATATATATATATATATATATATATATATATATATATATATATATATATATATATATATATATATATATATATATATATATATGTGTATATATATATATATATATATATATATATATATATATATATATATATATATATATATATATATATATATATATATATAGTATATATATATATATATATATATATATATATATATATATATATATATATATATATATATATATATATATATATATATATATATATATATATATATATATATATATATATATATATATATATAATTAAGTACCTTCCTACATAGGGGTGATAGGACCATAAAAAATAAGTTGAGTTTTATATATAAACATTTGCCTTAATTTAGTTCATAAAGGATCTACAAACCCTAGTATCATGTATAATAGTTATTTGCCAATAAATTCGAAACGTCTTAAGTTGCAAAAATTAAATTCGAAATCATATTTTTCCGCTTTACACAAATAACGTACAAAGTCAGAATAACGACTTATTTTTAGTAAAACTTTAGTTGTGTAGTTAGTGAATATCTGGACCAAGACAGTTATATCAAAAAGAAATGGCTTTAGAGGTTGCTTTTCTTGTCCAAAACGAATATCTTTTCCGTCTTCAGAAATATTCTACATCAGAACTTTGTTTTATTTACTATACGGCAATACGATTTTTCATAACGTACAACATAAGAATGATGACTTGTTTTTATTATTACTTTAGTTGTATAGGATGAATATCTTGACCGTAGACCGGTTAATTGAAAAATGACCTCCAGAGGTTGTTTTTCTTGTCCAATCATGAATATCTTTTCTATCTTTAGAAATAGTTTACAACGTCGGATTTTGTGTTTTTTAACATAAGTAATATTAACACTTGGAAATATGGGGTGGAATATCTTACCCTGACGATTAGTTGGAATAAGTCTTTGGGATTATTTTTAATTCTTTATGTAAATATTTTTGCACTATTCAGAATTACTCTAAAATGTCAGAATTGTGTGTTTCGAATATGCTAATTTTTTTATATAGGGTGTGAAAATCCTGACTGTGGTGGTTATTTGAATAAGTTGTTTTTCTTTTTCTAAAACATGCTTTTTTCTGTCTTTAATATTATTCTAAACGTCAAAATCATATGTTTTGAATCTATTATAGATTATTTTGCAATTTATCATTAACGGGTAATATTCTTTTTCCTAGCCCCCCACAGGTTTTAAATTTAGATTTAATACGAAATTAATATTATTTCTACAATTTTAATTTTCAGAATTTATTCTAAAAAGGATGCCTAAATAAAAGTAAAGAGCTTGTTACATTCGTATATTTTACTTATTTTGTCAATTGTATAAATTTAAATCTCAGATTTAAATCTGATCTAACCCTCAATTTCATTGCAAATTGCAGGAAGTATATCTTGATTTTGTAAAAAAATTAAATTAATATTTATGGAATATCACTCTTTCGCCAGAAATCAACCTTGAACTCCGTTATCAACTAATTCAATTCTAGAAAAGTTGTCCAAGTTTTTTGAATTCCTTAGTTCACACTTCTCATCAATAAATATATTTTCAGTATCTTTTGATTTATTTATTTATTTATTTGCTTTAAAAAGACTCTGTCACAGAGTAGTCCGTGGATCTGTATTAACTAGAAGACTAAGGTTGCTTCGACTGATTCTTCAATAATAAGTGTTTTTTAATGTGTTGTTTTAAGTTGTCTTGTCAACTAATATGATAGCGTGATCAGATTGTGGTAACAATATACAAATAACTAAGTCATTTCATATTATATGTAAAAAGTGTAAAAGGTTTTCATTTGTTTATCACCTTTATTTATCTACAAGGACGAAAAATGTAAGTTTTTCGTAACGATGCCGGAAAATTGCAACCATATGAGTTTTATTCGATTGTAAGAAGAAAATAATAAATTTTTATTTCTTATATTAATAGAAATATTTGATCGTAATCGACTTCACGTCATTTTGACACAATTTAATAAACATATGACAGTTTGTTTCATTTTGTTTATACAAGGTATCCATTATTTTGTTCATATTTATTATTGGAATTATTCGAATAGGTATTTGAATTATTCGGACATTCGAATATTCGGATATTCGAATTATTCGAGTATTCGGATATTCCGAATTTATCGAATACCTATTCAAATACCTCGAATATTTGAATACTTGAATATTCTGAATTTATCTGAATAGGTATCCAAACAATACGGATCCTCGATTATTCATTATTAATAGGTATAGCACTGAATAATAGTGAATAGTGAATACTTTATTTGAGTATTTGGTTGGATAGACCACAATAATAATCGTGACGTAACCACTAAGCAGGCTATTTGATTTGTTTTCCATACCCACAATAGGGTATTTCTCCTGTACATGTACCTCAAGGGTCAGCATTATTTAGTTAGTATTTTATTTTTGGATTGAGGCGCTAGTTCACATTTAATTGATTGAAGTTTAAATAAAACGAAAACAGAGCTAGTTTATTATACTTCTGTGTCATAACTATTTTTCCTTTTTCGAAAAAATAAAAGTGCTCTAAAATTAGAATGTTTTTATAAAAGATGCAGATTGTGAAGGTAAAACAAATACATGAAAAGTCAATAGTTAAATATTTATAGGTATTCTATAATTTAAAATATAATTTTAACCCTTGTCTTAGTACAGTAAGAATAAGGTCGAGGCGAGAAAGAGATCGAATAGTTTGACTGGGAGTAAAATGTGCCACTAATGTGGTCTATTTATATATTTGGATTTGTAGAATAGGTACCTATCTATACCTACTATCTACCTACTTTTGACTGATGCATACTGCATACCTATTCGTATTAATTTAATAATACATTTTAATATTCAAATTTACTCAAATATAATCGAATATTCGAATACTGGAATATATTCGAGTATTCGAATATTTGAGTATTCGAATATATTCAAGTATATCGAATATTCTCGAATGTATATCGAATTAATTTCGAATAATCCGAATATTTGAATAATTTCCCATTAAAATAATCTATATTCTGAACACCTCGAATATATTCGAATATGAATTATCCATTCAATTAAATAAGACAAAAAGTTATAGCGAAAATTCATCTCTTCACTGTAACACTTCAACAAATCATAAAATTTCCAATTCTGTGAATTTAACTTTTGCAACTTAAGAAGTTTCGATTTATTGGCAAATAACTATATTAAATTAGGTTGTAGATCCTTTATGAACTAATTTTAGGTAAATGTTTTTAATAGAAACTCAACTTATTTCTTATGTCCTATCATTTTCTATGAAGGTAGTTATCATATATATATATATATATATATATATATATATATATATATATATATATATATATATATATATATATATATATATATATATATATATATATATATATATATATATATATATATATATATATATATATATGTATATATATATATATATATATATATATATATATATATATATATATATATATATATATATATATATATATATATATATATATATATATATATATATATATATATATATATATATATATATATATATAATTAAGTACCTCCTTCATAGGGGTGATAGGACCATAAAAAATAAGTTGAGTTTTTATATATAAACATTTAGTTTTAAATTAGTTTATAAAGGATCTACAACCCCTAGTACAATATAGTTATTTGCCAATAAATTCGAAACGTCTAGTTGCAAAAATTAAATTCGCACCTTAACGTTACATATTTTGCCAAATTTTTATGTAAATATCATGCGATTTTGTTGGGGTAGTTACAGTGAAGGGATGAATTTTCGCTATGTTTTTTTTTTGTCTTATTTTGAATTGAATACGAATAATTCCACTATTCGAATATTCGAGTATTCGAATACGAATTACTTTAATGGGAAATTATTCAAATATTCGATATTGTAATAATTAATACTGAATACATTCGAATATATCTGAATATTCGAATACTTGAATATATTCAATACTGAATATTCGAATACTCGAATATTCGAATACTCGAATATATTCGAGTATTCGAATATTCGATTATATTTGAGGTAAATTTGAATATTAAAATGTATTATTAAATTATGTACGAATAGGTATGCCGTATGCATCCAACCAAAGTAGGTAGATAGTAGGTATAGATAGGTACCTATTCTAAAATCCAAATATATAAATAGACCACATTAGTGGCACATTTTACTCCCAGTCAAACTATTCCATCTCTTTCTCGCCTCGACCTTATTCTTACTGTACTAAGACAAGGGTTAAAATTATATTTTAAATTTTAGAATACCTGTAAATATTTAACTGTTGACTTTTCATGTATTTGTTTTACCTTCACAATCTGCATCTTTTTTAAAAACATTCTAATTTTAGAGCACTTTTATTTTTTTCGAAAAGGAAAAATAGTTATGACACAGAAGTATAATAAACTAGCTCTGTTTTCGTTTTATTTAAGCTTCAATAGTTAAATGTGAACTAGCGCCTCAATCCTAAAATAAAATACTAACTAAATAATTCTGACCCTTGAGGCACATGTACAGGAGAAATACCCTATTGTGGGTATGGAAAGCAAATCAAATTGCCTGCTTAGTGGATTACGTCACGACTATTATTGTGGTCTATCCAACCAAATACTCAAATAGAGTATTCACTATTCACTATTATTCAGTGCTATACCTATTAATAATGAATAATCGAGGATCCGTATTGTTTGGATACCTATTCGAATAATTCGGAATATTCAAGTATTCGAATATTCGAATTATTCGAATAGGTATTCGATAATTCGAATATCCGAATACTCGAATAATTCGAATATCCGAATATTCGAATATCCGAATAATTCAAATACCTATTCGAATAATTCGAATAATAAATATGAACAAAATAATGGATACCTTGTATAAACAAATGAAACAAACTGTCATATGTTTATTAAATTGTGTCAAAATGACGTGAAGTCGATTACGATCAGATATTTCTATTAATATAAGAAATAAAAATTATTATTTTCTTCCTTAACAATCGAATAAAACTCATATGGTTGCAATTTTCCGGCATCGTACGAAAAACTACATTTTTCGTCCTTGTAGCATAAATAAGGTATTAAACAAATGAAAACCTTTTACACTTTTTACATATAATATGAAATGACTTAGTTATTTGTATATTGTTACCACAATCTGATCACGCTATCATATTAGTTGACAAGACAACTTAAAACAACACATTAAAAAACACTTATTATTGAAGAATCAGTCGAAGCAACCAGTCTTCTAGTTAATACAGATCCACGGACTACTCTGTGACAGAGTCTTTTTTAAAGCAAATAAATAAATAAATAAATCAAAAGATACTGAAAATATATTTATTGATGAGAAGTGTGAACTAAGGAATTCAAAAAACTTGGACAACTTTTCTAGAATTGAATTAGTTGATAACAGAGTTCAAGGTTGATTTCTGGCGAAAGAGTGATATTCCATAAATATTAATTTAATTTTTTTACAAAATCAAGATATACTTCCTGCAATTTGCAATGATATTGAGGTTAGATCAGATTTAAATCTGAGATTTAAATTTATACAATTGACCAAATAAGTAAAATATACGAATGTAACAAGCTCTTTACTTTTATTTAGGCATCCTTTTTAGATAAATTCTGAAAATTAAAATTGTAGAAATAATATTAATTTCGTATTAAATCTAAATTTAAAACCTGTGGGGGCTAGGAAAAAGGATATTACCCGTTAATGATAAATTACGCAAAATAATCTATAATAGATTCAAAACATATGATTTTGACGTTTAAGTAATATTAAAGACAGAAAAAAAAGCATATTTTAGAAAAGAAAAACAACTTATTCAAATAACCACCACAGTCAGGATTTTCACACCCTATATAAAAAAAATTAGCATATTCGAAACACACAATTCTGACATTTTAGAGTAATTCTGAATAGTGCAAAAATATTTACATAAAGAATGAAAAATAATCCCAAAAGCTTATATTCCAACTAATCGTCAGGGGTAAGATATTCACCCCTATGTGCAAATTGTATTACTTATATTAAAAAAACACAAAATCCGACGTTGTAGACTATTTCTAAAGATAGAAAAGATATTCGATTTGGACAAGAAAAACAACCTCTAGAGGTCATTTTTCAATTAACCGGTCTACGGTCTAGATATTCATCCCCTATACAACTAAAGTAATAATAAAAACAAGTCATCATTCTTACGTTGTACGTTATGAAAAATGTGTTGCCTATATTAAATAAAACAAAGTTCTGATGTAGAATATTTCTGAAGACGGAAAAGATATTCTTTTTGGACAAGAAAAGCAACCTCTAAAGCTCATTTTTGATATAACTGTCTTGGTCCAGATATTCACTAACTACACAACTAAAGTTTTACTAAAAATAAGTCGTTATTCTGACTTTGTACGTTATTTGTGTAAAGCGGAAAAATACTGATTTCGGACCGGAAAAAATAATCCCAAGAGCCTATATTCCAAATAACCGTCGGATATGAGATATTCATCCCTATATGAAAAATGTATTATATTAAATAAAACAAAATTCTGACGTTATAGGCTATTCCTGAAAACAGAAAAGATATTCGCTTTGGACAAGAAAAACATCCTCTAGAGATCATTTTTGAAATAACCGTCTTGGTCCAGATATTCACCCCCTATACAGCTAAAGTTATACTAAAAGTAAGTCCTCATTCTGACGTTGTACGTTATTTCTGAAAAGCGGAAATATAATGATTTCGGAAAAAATAACCTCAAGAGCTTGTATTCCAAATAACCGTCGAGGATGAGATATGTGAAAAATGTGGTATATTAAATAAAACAAAAATTCTGACGTTGTAGACTATTTCTGAAGACAGAAAAGATATTCGTTTTGGACAAGAAAAACAACCTCTAGAGCTCATTTTTAAAATAACCGTCTTTGTCCAGATATTCACCCTCTTACGCAACTAAAGTTTTGCTGAAAATATTTAATATAACACATCATATAGGGGTAAATATCACATTCCTCACGGTTATTTGGAATATAAGCCCTTGAGGTTATCTTTCCAGTCTGAATCAGTATTTTTTTCGCTTAACGTACAACGTCAGAATGACGACTTGTTTTTAGAATAACTTTAGTTGTAAGGGGTGAATATCTGGACCAAGACAATTATTTCAAAAATGTAACCTCTAGAGGTTGTTTTTTTTTTGTCCAAAACGAATATCTTTTCTATCTTTAGAAATAGTCTACAACGTCAGAATTTTTGTGTTTTTTAATATAAGTAATACAATTTGCACATAGGAGTGAATATCTTAACACTGACGATTAGTTGGAATATAAGCTCTAGATTATTTTTCATTCTTTATGTAAATATTTTTGCATTATTCAGAATTATTCTACGACGTCAGAATTGCGTGTTTCGAATTATGTTAATTATTTATATAGGGGGTGGAAATCCTGACCGTGGCGGTTATTTGATTAAATTATTTTTCTTTTCTAAATCGTGCTTTTTTCTATCTTTGGTATTACTTAAACGTCAAAATCATGTGTTTTGAATTTATTATAGATTATTTTGCGTAATTTATCTTTAACGAGTAATATTCTTTTTCCTAGCCCCCCACAGGTTTTAAATTTAGATTTAATACAAAATTAAGATTATTTCTACAATTTTGATGTTCATAATTTATCTAAAAATGGTGTCTAAATAAAAGTAAAGAGTTTTTTACATTCGTATAATCAACTTATTTGGTCAACTGTATAAATTTAAATCTCAGATTTAAATCTGAATTTAACTTCAACGACGTCAATTTGCGTAGCAATTTAGAAAAAAAGATTTATGGTCTACCACATACTGTCATCATTGACATCAATTTAAAGGTTTCTTTAAGGCATCCCCCACATTGGTCACGGCAACGCCACCGCCACCGTGTCCGGCGTGGCCGCGTCGGGGAAGTCTAAATCGTGCAAACACAAGGAATGTGCCTCGAATTCAGAAAATGAGTTATATTTCTTATAAGGTAAGTACAATGAAAAAAGTCGAATTTTATTTTTGTTACTCATCAGTCATCAGTCGTATCATCTAATTATGGTAAACACTAGGGCTGGGAATTTTCCAGATTTTAGTTATCGAATATTCGTTCAAAAAAATATTCGAATATTCGAACTATTCGGATATTCGAATATTCGGATTATTCGAATTATTCGAATAGGTATTCGAATTATTCGGATATTCGAATTATTCTAGTATTCGGATATTCGAATAATTTGAATTATTCGAATACCTATTAGAATAATTCGAATATTCGAATTCTCGAATAATCCGAATTATTCGATTATTAACAGGTATCTCACTGAATACTAGTGAATAGTGAATACTCTATTTGAATATTTGGTTGGATAGACCACAATAATAGTCGTGACGTAATCCACTAAGCAGGCAATTTGATTTGCTTTCCATACCCACAATAGGCTATGTCTCCTGTACATGTGCTTTAAGGGTCAGAATTATTTAGTTAGTATTTTATTTTAGGATTGAGGCTCTATTGTTCACATTTAACTATTGAAGCTTAAATAAAACCAAAACAGAGCTAGTTTATTATACTTCTGTGTCATAACTATTTTTCCTTTTCGAAAAAAATAAGTGCTCTAAGATCAGAATGTTTTTAAAAAGACGCAGATTGTGAAGGTAAAACAAATAAATACATGAAAAGTCAATAGTTAAATATTTACAGGTTTTCTAAAATTTAAAATTTAAGTTTAACCCCTGCCTTAGTACAGTAAGAATAAGGTCGAGGCGAGAAAGAGATGGAATAGTTTGACTGGGAGTAAAACATGCCACTAATGTGGTCTATTTATATACTTGGATTTTAGAATAGGTACCTACCTATACCTACTATCTACCTACTTTGGTTGGATGCATACTGCATACCTATTCGTACATAATTTAATAATATATTTTAATATTCAAATTTACTCAAATATAATCGAATATTTGAGTATTCGAATATTCGAATATATTCGAGTATTCGAATATTTCGAACATTCGAATAATTTCCCATTAGAATAATTCGTATTCGAATATTCCAATATTCGAATACTCGAATTATTCGTATTCGATTCCCAGCCTTAATAAACACCAACTTATTTTAGTTTATTTCAAACTTATTTTCAATGTAAAAACGCCGACGTTTTTCATGTTGCAGATGAGTTTAAAATACACTGTACATTAGACTAACAATTAATTATTATGAAATAATTATAAAAGAATCTGCAAAGTAGTTAATATTTTTTCTTAAATGTTTTTCTTAAAAGGTGTTCTTAACAGACTCTCATGTCACCGAAGTAACCCCCTAAAAATTCTAGGATTTTGTGTTGAGAGAGACGAAGCCTTACAGTTTATTGTGGAAGTCGAACCACATTATAACACGTTTTAAAAGTGAAAATTGAAAATTTTTTTTTTATAAAACGATCAAGTATGATGACCAATTCTCGGATTAAAAATTATACAGTTACTAAATAGCCTTTAAAAAGTTTAAACTTTTCTCTTTTTCAAATTTAAGCGAAAAATTTTACATTGAAGTAGGTAAATCATTTATAGTTAAATATATATTTACTTACCGTAACATATTAACTTTGTATTTCTTTCACGATACTGGTTTATCTTCGCTTGAACTCTGGTTTTTAATTTCATAGCCGCCTTCATCGGAAATCTCCTAAACCTTGCATTTTGTAGTATTTGGGAGTAAGTTAAAGACTCCACTATTGTCAGTAACACTACACAATTTAAGAGTATCATTTTTTCACTAACAAGTTTTGTACGAAAACGTTTTTATTAAGGATAATAATATAAACATAGTTTTATGTTTTTATAATAATAATGTGGATTCTGCTCGCATGAACATCTAACTGGTCGCTTTCAATTTCAAACGCCGGTTGCAAAAACAAACTCCTACCACTTTCTCTTTCTTAGGAAAGTATTATTGAGGCAACAACCTGTATATTAACAGTGACTGGAAATGAAATGTATCATATCATATCTATATTTATTTTATTCGCTCTTATACTGATGTGATGGATGAATACAAATGTTTACGGTCATAAACTACCAAAACAAGACCTCATTCATTAGCATATATCGTCTGTTTGAAATACGATGGACGAGATGCAATAGGAAACTAGCCATCGGACGTTGCTCATGCTATTACTTGTGTTGGTATTTGAAAATTTAAATGTTTTTAAAACGTTCACTAGGAAACAGTCCTTTAGTAACATTTTGCTTTATAGTTATATATACCTTACTTAAAACGTGAAAATGTCCACAGAACTGGTGAACATACTGTATAAAAATATTGTCAAATTTTATTACAAGGAATTCTACAGCGCCATTTTATAGAGTGTGTCTGCGGGTGGGGTCTCAAGGAGGAGATATTTCTTCAGGTGTGGCTTTATGAAAAAAAAAGTACTTTATAAAAAAGTCTGCTTGTTCCCAAACTCCCAAGAACATACTCAAATTCAAGTTTGCCTATACACGGTGATCACTATAACGAAATAAGAGACAATGCATTTTTCCCCTCTCAAACTTCGCAAAATATTCTATAGGTTGCGAAACATTTAAAAACCTATTCGGATTCAATTTGAATAGAATAAAATACATTTATTTATCCAATATACCATATACATGATATAGAACAAGTCAAGAAAAGAGAAAAAAATGGTAATAATGATAACAGAAAACAACAATGTTGACACAGTAAACAATATGCATTAATTAAACATTAAAAATTCATCTACAGAATAAAAGGAATTTGAGACAAGAAATAATTTCAACTTCGACAAAAATAATTTTGTACTTGTGATATTTTTTAAATTAGGACCCAGTTTATTATAAAAAAACAGGACCCATATAATATGGGTCTTTATGCGGGTGTACCTGTTAAAATAAATACTTGTACTGTAACGTATATAATCCCGCGATGCAGCTTCTTTCTCTGTACTTATAGATTCTCCTGGGTCGGAATTCCCACGCAGGTTGCTATAGTTGCCCGCGTGTGCGATACTTGGATGATGCCCTAATATAGAGCCATTCGGGTGAAAGCCACAAAGGTGCGACTGGCTTCTTGTCAGTGGTTTCCTTTAGTGTCTTTATAAGTTATGTCTACCATTTTAACTTAGCTACACCGTGCTGATGAATACCACATAGTCAGAAACACGTGTCCACGGTTTGCATTCTTCTGTCATTTGCAATTTTCTGCATTTTCCCCCTTGCATTCTTTATGCGGGTGTACCATTTAAAATAATTTTTTTATACTGTAATGTATATAATCCCGCGATACAGTTTCTTTCTCTGTACGCTGATATATATATATATATATATATATATATATATATATATATATATATATATATATATATATATATATATATATATATATGTATGTATATATATATATATATATATATATATATATATATATATATATATATATATAATAATAATAATAATAATAATAAACTTTATTCATTCCTTTGGCCAATTTTACATTGGATAGAACAAGTCAGTAGTACAATACTCAAAGTATTGATTCAAAAAATTACAAAATAGAAAAGCAGTAACTAAATAAATAAATAAATAAATATTTTGTATACATATATACACGTTTGCATACAGACACAGGTATATGTTTCAGTAAAATAAATACAGTCAACCTTAATTATTAAAAAAACACAAAATAAAAATTACATTTACAGATTAAAAAATATAACGTACAAGTATAACTTACATGGAATTGTATTCCTCTAGGGTATAAAAACAATTGGAAATCAAGAACCGTTTCAATTCAACTTTAAATCTATTTACATTATTATAATTTTTAATATATTGTGGCAGTTTATTATAAAAATAGCTGCCAGCACATAAGGGCGATTTTTTGTAAAATGTCAAATTATATTTATTTATATAGATATTTTCATTATTGCGTGTAGCATACTGATGATTGCACACAGGTAATTTATTTTTGTTTTTGTGGATGTAAATTAACAGTTTATAAAGATATATCGATACTACAGTAAGAATTTTTTCATTTCTAAATATTGTCCGACAAGATTCTCGGTAGCCTATATTAAATATATTTCTCAGAATTCGTTTCTGTAATATAAATATTCTTTTGATGTCTACAGTTTGACCCCATACTACTATATTGTAGGATATTTTTGAGTAGATTAGTGAATAGTAGACAGTTAGCAAATATGTTTTGTCTAGATTATTTTTTAGGTTGGAAATTGCAAAACAGGATTTTACCAGCTTTGAGCATAGCTGGTCAATATGTTTCGTCCAACTTATATTCTCATCTAACACAATTCCTAGAAATTTAGTTTCCGACTGCAATGGTAAAGGGCGATTGTTAAAACTTAAATTAAAATCAAAATTTATATTTTTCTGTTTTGTTTTAAAATTCACACACACTGTTTTATCATAATTTATGATTAAACGATTTTTATAACACCAACTGTCGAAAAACCGTAGAATATCATTGACTTTGTCTCTTAATTCCGACAAGCTTTCTGCAGATACTATAAATGACGTGTCATCCGCATACATGTAAACACTTACAAAATTAAAATTAAAATACTGAGGCAGGTCATTAACAAACAACAGGAACAACAGAGGACCAAGCACACTGCCTTGTGGGGTTCCAATGTTTATATCATATTTGTCTGACGACTCGTTTTCTATTTTCACAAGAAGCCTTCTATTAGTTAGATATGATACAATCCAGTCATTTAGAATGCCGCGTATACCTAAATTAAACAGTTTTGTGCTAACAAAAGATACATCCAGAGTATCAAAAGCATTTGAGAGATCAAAAAACACTCCCATTACATGTTTTTTTGCATCTATCAAATCGCAAATATCTTGAACTAATTCAGTTGCAGCTGTTTCCGTCGAGAATTTGTTTCTGAACCCATGCTGTGATGGTGTTAATAAGTCTTTATTATTTAGGAAATCTGTAAGTCTGACCGCGACAGTTTTCTTAATAATTTTGGCAAATACACTTAGTAAGGAAATCGGTCTATAATTTCTAGCGTCGCTTTTATCCCCTTTCTTAAACACTGGAATAATAAGAGCAATTTTGAGCTTTTCCGGAAATCTTCCTAATAATATTGATTTATTTATTATGTTAGCAAAACAATTTGAAAATTCTAATCTACATTCCTTTATTAACTTTATAGGTACCTCATCCTCTCCAGTAGATTTCTTGTTTGCTAGTCCCATTATTATATCACTGATTTCCTCTGCTGTGACCGGATTGAAAAACATTGTTTCACTATTTATGTTTGATTGCGTACAGACATCAGAGGTTACATCAAAATGTTCAGAGAGCTTTTTCTCTACTGAAGTGGCATAATGTTCAGCAAAAATATTGGACAACTTTATTGGATCTGTTATAATGTCGTTTCCATAGTTTAAAGAAATTTTTTCATGATTTCTAGGTTTATTTAAATTTGAATTAACTATTTGCCACAAGGTTTTGGTTTTGTTAGAAGAATTTTCAATATTTTTTTTATTGTGCAGTTGTCGTTCTTTTATAATGTTTTTATTGTACTGTTTTTTTTAAAATTTATATTGCTCATTTAAGTTTTCATCGTGCATGATCTTTTTTTAATCTATTTAATTCCTTTATATACAGTGATTCAGCTTGGAGTTCAGGAGAAAATTCAATTTTTTTTTTTGTGTTTCATAAGGCCTTTGGATGGGCTTAATACATTTTCTAGGGAATGCAAGTTCAAAACAATAGCTGAACTCTGCCCAAAATAATTCAAAATACTTATCAATATCATTAATATAATTTGCAGAGTCTAAAATTGCAGGAACATTTTGAAAGTAAAATTGAAAGTTTTTTATTGAATTTTTACTGTACGTCCTGCGAATGTTTTCTGATCTCTCAATTTGGATAGCATTATCAGTACTAGTTAGTGAAGGGCAGTGCAAAATTTGTGCTGTGTGATCTGATATTCCTGGATCTATTAGTGAATACCTAGCATTATTTTTATTAGTTATGACGTAATCAATTGCTGTTCTAGAAACTCCTGTTATACCACAATAAATCCTTGTTGGTTCATTTATTAATGAGTTCAGGCCATAACTTTGTAACAGGTCGTGCAAGATATTATTTTCTGTACTATTTCTTAATTTGTCTACATTTAAATCACCGCAAACATAAATATAACTATAATTTTTAGAGACAAAGTATAATAGTATAGCAAACTGTTTAATAAACACATCAAAAGCACCTGTTGGAGATTTATATATCACAATTATGCAACTATTTTTATTCAAACAAACTGCCGAACATTCAAAACATAGTTCTATTGACAAATTTTCTAAACATTTAATTGGTTTACAAAGATGTGATATATTTCTGTTAACAAATATTGCCGTACCCCCATGTACATGGGTTGTCCTACAGAAGGAAGAGACGATATTGTAACCTTGTAAGTTAAACACATTCATATTTGTAGATGTTAGCCAGGTTTCGCATAAACATAATATTAATGGTTTACACTCGTCAATAAATTTATCTAGCATAGGTATTTTGTTTGTAATACATTGTACGTTAAAGTGCATTAATTTCCATTAATTCTTAGATGATTGGTTCACAACATTTGGATTTCTTACATGAGTTACAGGTTTACATAAGTTATTCGGTATATCTACATTATTTTCTAATCTAAAAAAATAAGAGAATCATTTAAGGCATCTGTATTTTTTTTATCGCTAACTAGAGCTAATGTACCTTGTGAAGGACTTGAAACCATCACATTATCTTGAGACACTTGAGCACCAAGTTCCGGATTTGCTTTTCCTAGACTTTTATCACAGTTTGCCTGAATACTTTCACAGGATTCTTCACCATTTATGAAATTTTGCGACATATTTCCAGATTCATCTTGACACATAGGAATGTATGTAAGGTTAGTGTTCACATATTTTGTGTGTTCCAATTTTTTGTTGATTTTTATCCCAACCATGTATTTATTTATAAACCGAGATTTTACATTATTTATTTCTAGAAATGACACATTGTTAATGCTGCAGTTATTTTAGATTAACTTTAATCGTAATTTTATCAAATTTTTTATTGGATCCAAAAGGCACTGAAGTTACAATGACGTTAGTATGCACACACAGCTTAAGTTTATCACATAAATTACGAAAAGATGGACATGTCTTGTTTTTATGTCGTTTGAGCCGGCTATTACTATTACAAGGTCGTCAAGAGTGAAGTTATCTGTAAGATTTTCAATGTTCTCTATTATATTACTTTGGCATGCTGAGGGCTTACATATGGAGAGTATATTATAATTACTGAACTCCTGCATTCTATATATATATATATATATATATATATATATATATATATATATATATATATGTATATGTATATGTATATATATATATATATATATATATATATATATATATATATATATATATATATATATATATATATATATATATATATATATATATATATATATATATATATATATGTACATGTATATCTATATATATATATATTGTACATGTATATCTATATATTGTATAATCTCTGTTCCTGTTCTTTCATTTTTTTATAATATTATACATTGCATTAATCTCACAGGCAGTTGTCTCTTTAAACATATTAGATCTATCATAGAAGAACGGAGATGCGATGATTAATTATTGTAAGATTGGTCGACTTACCTGTAAGGAAGATCAATCTTAATATATGAACTGGTCGGTATCCGATATTGGCCATGGTACTAGACAGGAAAAGAGTTTGTTTACTTTTAACACAGTGCGTGATTCACTTGAATATGGAACCTACCAGATCTCTCATAGAAGAACTCCGATGCTCGAATAATTAAGATTGATCTTCCTTACAGGTAAGTCGATCAATCTTACAATTATATTACAAATCTTCTCATTACTACATATGACATCTAAACATTCTTCAAATTTAGATAAAAACATATTTGTATCTGAATCGGCGCTCTGTACAAACAAAAAATACAATAACTATATCACCTAATGTGATTTCAATAGTAGAACATTCATATACTTTATTATCTACACTTATGTAAATTATTTTTAATCAACAAAACAAAATCCGTTCAATTGCAAATAACTTTTTTTATATAAGATTCTTTTACGCCAACCCGCCTTAGCTCTGACGCCACTGGTTAGTTTTTGTTTGATGAAACTTTTCGTGTACGTAGCTACTATGGAGACAATTTTCCCTGCCAAGTTTGAAGTCGGTACTTTCAACCATCAACGAGTAATTATTTGGAAAGCCTGTTTAATGTAATTCTTTCAAAGCATCGTAGCTATTTATTTGTGACATCCTAAAATGTTTCTTCTCACCTTTTTTGGGTATTAAGCCACTGTCCTAGAAATTATCTTAAAAAAATTAATAAATAAACCTCTGCGCCAAAAGGATCAGTCAGAGGTTGTTTTTTGAAAAAATGATTTTTCCTATCCAACAATTGTCTCGATGTTTCGGAATATTCTCTAATTCCGTTAGAATAAGAGATTATGGCTTAATACCCAAACATGGTGGGAAGAAACATCTTAGAGTTTAGGAAGCATTTTTAGAAAAAATGTTATTCTTGTTTTCTTGCTTTTTTTACAAGAGGAATTACCCCTCGTTTGTCGTGACATCACTGAAACACCATGTTTATAACTTCTCTGCACAGATCATTATAGTTGTGTAAGTCAGTGAAAAATATAAAATGTTATTATAGGGATTTCCAGAGATAGGTCAAGTCAAGAGTGAACAAATTCCCAATAAAACCGAAAACATTAGTTAAATATTATTTTTAGTTTTAATGCATTAAAAAAAATTATGGTTAGGTATTACATTTAAAAAGCATAAAAAGCATAATTGACTAACAATATTGATTCTGGTAATCAGTTGAATAATAATTGTGGATTTTTAAGTCTGCTGATGAAATTAGTGGTAAATTATGTTTCATTTGCCAACAAAAAAAGACTCACTATAACGAGAAAGTGTATGGAGTAATAAAATATGCTTGCGTATCTAAGAGAATATATATTTTATCTACCCATAATACCGATGCATCTAATTAACAAATTATAATTACTACATCATATGTAAATGCAAAATTACTGCCATCTAAATGATTTGTCCATTTATCTCTTTATACGTTATTTTTATAGCAAAATTAAATAGGACAGAAATTATCCTGCATCAAATAATCTACAAAAGTGGTCATTAGCAATTTTTATACAGAGTGTTTTTGAAATACATGCATATATTCCAATTGGTAAATATTCACATTGTCCTGATATTAGCAAAAATATGTATTTTCAAAATGTTTAAAAACAATCAAGAAAAATAATATTATCGCAATCACGAAAGAATGCCGTTAAGTCATCGTTATAATTCATATAAATCAAATCAACACTGCGTTAATCAAATTTATGCTTGTTAAAATGATGTCCAGATATAAACAAACTTTACTCGTTGACATGCGAAAAAGTAAAAACACAATCTACAATTTGTCCGCTAAAAGTCAGTCTTTAAATTTGAACTAAACTCTATTCACTTTAACTTTGCAGTGATAAGTTGGACTTAAGTGAGTGAAACGTCCAACGACGACCGATGCTTATAAAATAAAATAAACATGAAAATGAACCGCTATAGGAACTTTGCACATGTGTACATCTGCTCTGCCGTCTGCACTAAGAATCAGCGCGCATTTTGTTTTCTATCCTGGCTAACACTGCAAAATTAAAGTGAATGGAGTATAATTTAATGTTTTTATATAATATGGCAAATAATTGTAACAGCATTATTTCGTGATTTCGATAGTAGGTAATATTATGCGATAGTATCAGGGGCGTGCGGTGAGCTTTGATACAGAGGAAGCAGTTTGTGATATAGGGTGATGGGTAGTGCGAAGCCCCGAGCGAAGCGAGGCAAAATTTTTTTTAAGAAAAGGGACGTGGCTTCGATATAATCATTTTAAAGCAAATGTCGAAAGCCGCAAAGTTATGATATCTAGAAAAAAAGTACACGTGTAGGACCGCCACTCCTCAATAAACATAAAACATAAAAACACCACAAAAATTAGTCAACCCCCGATTCCAAAGTCGAAGCTGCACGGGCGAGGGTTACACTTATGAAAAAAAAAACGCAGACACAACCATACCCACCGACATTGCCAGTGCCGGTGGCGGGGATCGAACCTGCAGCGAAATAGAGAGTTTGTTCAGTCACACCTGCCATCGTGCACTCTCTAGCCAACTATAAATCGAGCCGGCTAGGTTAAGTAGTTAACATGCACATACCTATCTATTTATAATGTAGTTTAATCAGCCTCTCCTTTTTTGCGAAGTCGGAAATAACTTCGTCGTAAAAGTTTGAATTTTGGGACATCTCCTTCACAAAGTCCCTTTCTATTGTCAACAGGGACCATTTTGAAAGCCGCTCTTCACTGGTTGAATTTCTTGAAAAAGTTTTTATTCTTTTTAAGGTCGAAAAACTGCGTTCAACCGAAGCACTAGTTGCAGGTATTCGGCAACACTAACTTACACAATTTCAACACTTCAGAGTAGGCCTGATCCAAACTATTTTCTTTTATAAAGATAATCAGTTCGTTGGCGTTATGTTTCTGACTAATATCTTCTGTAGCATAAATAACTGAAAGTTCCAACCGTAACCCAACTATATCAAAAAAATTTTCGTAGTTATCACTCAATGACTGAAGTGCGTTTTGTAGAAACTGTTTATTTTTAAATTCATTAAAATTACACAGTTCTAAAAATTGTATATCACTAAAATTTTTAAATCTATTATTTAGTTGCCCAGTGATATTGTCCAAAATTTCGATAAAAAAGTCTTCGATATGAAGTTCTACGATCCACTGTAAATTCAGTTCGTATTCTTTTTCTTTGCGGCTCTAAACAGTCATTACTAGTTTTTTTCCCAGAACTTTTCAAATTCATTTCTTTTTGTTACAAATCAAATTTTTGAATTCTTCAATTTTCTTTACACAAAAACTAACGTCATTTGATTTAGTTTGCAAAATATTGAATAAATTGTCAGTAAATGGGAATATTTCGCAGAAAATATTTTAAAAAATTTAAATCAAAAGTCGCTTTTCAATGAATTTAAGGGTCCTAGTCGGGGAAAAAGCTTCGGATAGCTGTGTCACTCTCTAGAAAGTTTTTATACATGCGCCGCTGAATAATTTTGCTCTTGACTATACCTTCACTGGACGTTTTATTCACCGACTTCATTGAGGTGCGATTCCCGATAGAGGTAACACTTCTTTGCTATATTTGTAGTGACAAAGATACTTATTTAGAAAATTCATTTTAACCAAATGGTACGGAATAAAAGTTTGAAACTTGCTGAGCATAATTATGAAGATTCATTCTAGACGACATGTATGAATTTTACCTTGAATTTTACCGATTTATATCATAACTCAGGAGCTAATTACGTCCAAATTTCACTTATATTTACAGTATAAATTTTCCCTACATAAAGTGAAAATTAATTAAAATAGATATACATGTACCCTCTAGTACACTTTCAACTATTGATCCTCCAAATTTGGTGTAATTTGACCAAACCGTATGGAAGAAATAAATTTTGAAAAATTACCTTACAAACACTGGTTCGATTAGCCCTCTTAAGTAACCGCTAGATCCATTCAAAGTCTCAGTGTCTCAATCATCTTTGCTTTGTAAAATATTTTCAAATAAATCAATTAGAGGCTGTCGATATTCAGATACAGTTTGTACTAGCCTCCCATTGTAATTCCATCGTGTTGGAGCAACTCTGGGTAGTCTCTTCTGTACTTCCAAATCTAAAGCTCGTGTCCGTTTTGATGATTTTGAAAAATAGGCAGCCATTCCACTAATACTTGAAAAAAATACTTTGTACTCTTTAAGACACGCTGCAGATTGAGCAAGAACTAAATTTAATCGATGCGCAAAACAATGTACAAATATTGCATTCTGAAAATTCTCTTTTACTTTGGCCTGCAGGCCTCCCAATTTACCAGCCATTACAGCGGCTCCATCATAACTTTGGGCGATAAGTTTAGCACCACACTGTAGATCATCGACTATCTGACAAACTATAGCATATAAAGCTGCAGCCGTTCTCTGCGTTGTTACATCTAAAAAATCCTAAAAAGCGCTCTTGGACTTTCCCATTTGGATTTATGTATCGTACTATGATTGACAACTGACTAATATTCGTAATATCGGTTGTTTCATCTAACATAATTGCAACAAAAGGAGCTTTTTTTATTTCTTGCTTGATCTTTTTTAAAACAATATTGCTTATCGACTGAATCAAATCATTTTGAATATGATTTGATGTTCTGCGAAATACCGTGGAGTATTCCAGATGGTTACTTAAAATTGTATCGTATTTTGCTAATAAATCAACTAAATTGATGAAGTTACCCCTATTAGCAACGCTCCGAGATTCAGTATGACCTCTAAAACTAAGTTCATTTTCGCCGAGAAAACAAATAATGTCAATAAGTCTTTTTAACATTTCGATTTTTTTTACAAGTTCATTATGCTTACGGTCACTTTCTTTCAACTGCTGATCTAATGAATGCTCAACTCGTGATTTTCCAAATGTTTTTTTTTAAGAACCGTTCGCAAATGAGTTTCACACTTACCATGCCTCTTTGTCACTTTATGAATGTTGTTTAAATCTGAAAAGCCATTTTTATTCCAAACACCTTTTTCATTTGTGAAAAGTACACATGGTCAACAAAACAATTTACACAAATTTTCACAACTCGTTAACCACTGATTAGCACTGTACATTTCAATATTAAAGTACCTATAGCATGATTTAACTTTCGTGTTTAAAAGTTTTAAATCAGGTGTTGGTCTCCCGTTTCTAATAATATCCAGTTTATCTTGAAACGAATATGTTGAAAATCCCTATTTCAACAAATTGCACACCATACAAACGCAAATAATATTTTCCATAGTGCTAGGACCAGCTTCCATATTGAATAAGCAATTCTAAAACTGCTTATACGCGCACTAATGTTCAACGTTTTAAAAATCACTTGTCGCCACACCACAGATTTAGAAACACCAAAAAAAGTTTTTACAAATATAGCACAAAAGCTGAGAATAATACTAGGAAGATTAATATTAAGTATAATATTAAAATCGATATTAAAATAAAACAAGATGCATTATAATACTATATACGGCTCAGATATCAAGATTATGAAGTGGAGATGGGATGCATTTCAAGAAGTTGTTTATCAGTTATATCGAAGTCGCGCGAGTTCGTGTTGGCTCGATTAATCGAGTTCGTCATCGTTACGGTTTTAGCGTGCAACATTATCTCAGCTGTTGAAATGCAGGGCCGTGTCTATTGAAATTGGGTAAAAGTAAATTTTAATGATTAATATATGTGATAAATTATAATAAGGTTCTAATTATGTGTTTGTTTTTTAATAATCCCAAGGGAAGCACTGCTTCCATGGACCGACCGTCCCTGGAAAAATGCAAGAAAAATGACTGGACCCCCAAAGGGCCGGCCGATATAAGATATGGCTGAGACCACCCAGTGTGAGGGTTGGTATAGAATCGTAGCCCTAAAATAGGACTACAGAGGAAGCACCTACCTTTCGGCTTATCTTCCTCTGGTTTAGGAACATATCATTCGTTGTAAAAATGCCAATGCTAAATGAATATAAAGTCTTGCGACC
The DNA here is from genome assembly GCA_029963845.1 of Rhamnusium bicolor. Taxonomy (NCBI): domain Eukaryota; kingdom Metazoa; phylum Arthropoda; class Insecta; order Coleoptera; family Cerambycidae; genus Rhamnusium; species Rhamnusium bicolor. The sequence goes on from JANEYF010000423.1 coordinate 242,499, forward strand.
CACATGGGGACGCGCGTGGAATAATGACTATAGCTAACTTATAAAATAGAAGGTTTAAGATGAGATTAGATTTAATTTTAATTATAATGATAATAATAGGAGATTTTATAAAAAAAAAGGAATCATAAGATTCCTAGTATATGTTAGAGTGTGAGATTCGATTCGTAAAAAAAGGAATATATATATATATATATATATATATATATATATATATATATATATATATATATATGTATATATATATATATATATATATATATATATATATATATATATATATATATATATATATATATATATATATATATATATATATATGATTAGATTAAGAATCGGTATAAAAAAAGGAACCACGAGGGTTCCAGATGGTAAATTAGATATAGTTTATGATTGATGTTATTCGATAAATATACGTAGCATTCCATGGGCGGGTCACGTTCAAAACGTAACTTTCACGTTTTAATAGGTGGCAATCCCAAAGTTTGTACCAAAGGGCTTTCAGGGTCGCTGAGTTCGAATGTCACAAATAAGATACAAGGTGTCCCAGGGCCTGTGCAGGCTATGGAATTTTTTCAGCATAAATTTTGGGCGATTCGGAAATCTGTATCGATTACGATCCTGCCACGAATGTAACATCAGATTCATGCTCAGCTAACCCGAATACCCCGGATGCCATTTTTCGAACATCATCTCCTATTAAAAAAATTGCACTTTGCGAACTTCAGTGTGCCGCCGGCGGGTGGGCCTCTTTCAAAACGAAACTTTTACGTTTCAATAGGTAACAATCCCAAACTTTGTACCAGGGGGTTTTCAGTGTCGCTGAGTTCGAATCTGATGTCATAAATAAGATACAAAGTGCCGGAGAGCCTGTCCAGGCAATGAAATTTGAGGCAGTTCGGAGATCTATATCGATTACGATTCTGTCACGAATGTAACATCAGATTCATGCTCAGCGAACCCGAATACCCCCGGATGCGATTTTTCGAACATCCTCTCCTTCAAGTAAAAAAGTTGCATTTTTCGAAACTCAGTGTGTCGCCGGCGGGCGGCCCACGTTCAAAACGAAACTTCCACGTTTCAATAGGTGGCATATCCAATGTTTATACCAAAGGGTTATCGAGGTCGCTGAGTTCGAATCTGATGTCATATATAAGATACAAAGTTCCACAGGGCCAATCCAAGCAATGGAATTTCGAAAGAGCCTGTTTTTCAGCATACATTTTAGACAGTTCAGAAATCTCTATCGATTACGATCCTGTCACGAATATAACATCAGAATCATACTCAGCGAACCCGGATACTCCCGGATGCCATTTATCGAACATCCTTAACCCCAAAAAAAGTTGCATATGTGACCTTCAATGTGCCGCAGGCATTTTATTTTGGGCGCCACCAAGCGGAGACTGCTTGGATTACGATACTTACTTCTATGATTGATATATGAGCTGAGACTCGTCAACAAAAGGAGCCAAAGCACCATTAAATTTTAAGGCATCTCTTTTTTTTATAATAAGGCAAAGGCATCAAATTAACACATATAATGATTCCTTTTTTTCAAAAGTTGACATAAATAGATACTATATTACAAATAAAACCCACCACTAAAGATAACAAAACAATTTGATACAAAAATGAATTCACGTTGTAATTTTGAATTATTTAACTAAAACTATGTCTGAGCTCAGATAAATGAAGTTGAAATTAACAGAGTTCTCAATATCAACGAAATGTCTGTCTTATGACACAAACAAACTAAAAAATACTACCGTTGGGGCCCCTTTTTTTCTAGTATTTCGTATACTTGGATAGTTTCCAACACCCAGGCAAAACCATAAATTCCTGTCTTCAATTTTGTTTTCTCCAGTCAAATAATGTCCAGCTTTCTCCTTCTCTGTAAATCGTATTTTGTTATTTATACTCAACCGCTCGACGTTAAACTCCTTTCAAAAAAACTCTTTACTTCCTCTCTTATTCTGTCATATATTTTTTTCTGACTTTTCTTTTCTTCAATCATTCGCCAACTAGCTTCCTTTTTAAAATTCCATCTTAAATCTAAATATAACGTTGAGAAATCATTGTCTAGCAACTAACTACTACATATGAAGTTTTGGCACTTTCACATTCACTATGGTCCTTCACGTGTGTCCTGGTCCTTTTTACTCTTCATATACCTAATACCTATTACTTAAATCTAAAACTCTTGTATTATTACTACTACAAATTTGATTTACCTACTTAAAATATGTGTCAATTTGATATTTCTCATTCTGCCTTATCGTTATACCATGTTCAAAACCAAACTTTCACGTTTCATTCGGTGGCAATCCCAAAGTTTGTACCAAAGAGTTTTTGGGGTCGCTGAGTTCGAGTCTGATATAAATAAGATATAAGGTGCCACAGGGCCTGTACAGGCAACGGAATTTCGAATGAACCTGTTATTCGGCATAAAATTTAGGCGGTTTGGAAATCTGTATCGATTACGTTCCTATCACGAATGTAACATCAGATTCATGCTCAGCAAACTCGAATACCCCCGGATGCCAATTTTCGAACATCGTCTCTTTCAAGTAAAAAGTTGCATTTTTCGAACCTCAGTGTGCCGCCGGCGGGCGGACCACGTTCAAAACGAAACTTTCACATTTTAATAGGTGGCAATCCCAAAGTTTGTATCAAAGGGCTATCAGGGTCGCTGAGTTCGAATCTGATGTCACAAATAAGATACAAGGTGTCCCAGGGCCTGTACAGGCAATGAAATTTCGAAAGAGCCTCTTTTTTAGCATAACTTTTGCGCTATTCGAAAATCTGTATCGATTACGATCCTACCACGAATTTAACATCAGATTCATGCTCAACGAATTCGAATACCCCCGTATGCCAATTTTCGAACATCGTCTCCTTCAAGTAAAAGAGATGCACGTAATTATTTTATTATCATTTCTTCTTATCAGTTTGGCGTCCAAAAAAGGAACACTGTTAACTGTATCTTCTTCTTCAATCGTGAACTTTAAATATGTATTATAATTGTTAAAAATATTTAACAAAAGTTCAGTACTACCTCTAGGAACGCTTGGTATACCAAACCAGGTGCCTCTGATCGCTTTTTACATTTTGAATCCAACCACCCAAATAAAATGAAAATCAATCTCATAGTAGGTATGAAATATAGGGTGATAGCTACAAGTCATACATCACTTAAAATACACAATTAAAAAAACTTTCCAACTTTTTTATAGATAGTGGTTACCCACCACCGTTAGTCAAAAAACTATTGTTCAGCAGATCATCGATACATAATGTGTTACATGATTCTCAAAGTGTACAACAAAACCCGCCTCCAATCATTTACTGCTCACTTCCGTACTTCAGTCCACTTGATCACAGATTTAAAAAAATATTTTCTAAATTTAACAATATCAAATTAGCTTTTAATAGCAAAGTAACAGTTAACAACCTTTTTTCAAAATTAAAAGATAAGGACGATATTTTGGTGATGTCCAATGTGGTGTATTGCATACCATGTGATGACTGTAACAATAAATATATTGGCCAAACTAGAAGGAAAGTTGAAGACCGTATAACTTCCCACAAAAGTGACATCAGACTTAACAAACAGTCTTGCACTTTAGCCAATCATGCATTATTACATAATCACAATGTCAATTATAATAACGTTCAAATATTAGATTTTGAAGTCAACTATCACAAACGTAGTTTTTTGAAAATGTGTCACATTTTCAAAGAACCAAATACCATTAATGCCAGAAATGATATTGATAACTTAAGCATAATTTATACTTACTACAATTCAACCATAATGTCCACAATGATGAAAACACCCTGTATGGTATGGAATAATAATTAATGTCCCTAAATATAAGACATCGAGCTGTTGGTATCTACTGTCATTGTCCTTTTGGTTTCACTCTAACAAGTTTTTATATCCAAATTCTTCTTATTTTTTACTTCATAAAAATACACGTCTATTATAATTCTAAGAATTTAAATTAATATGGATCCTTAGTCATCCATTCATAATGTTAATGTTACATAGTAGTGGTAGTAAATTACCAACAATTAATTATTAGTGTTTTTTCTACAATTCATCAAGAATTTGTAGTTTTCAATGAATACAACTTTAACTTTAACCTCACTGTCGTAAGTACTTTTCACTTTTTTCATAACTTGGTTTAATTAATTACAATTTATTGTAGAGTTCCTAATGAAGAAACAATAAATGTTTCGAAAGATTGAACAGAAAAAAAGAGTTTTTCTTTTATTACCTGTCACATGACTGCAATCCCCGTTTAAAAATTAAAAATTAAAAATATTTGTTTTTAACATAGACAGTCGTCTAATTTCCCTCTCTGAACATATATATATATATATATATATATATATATATATATATATATATATATATATATATATATATATATATATATATATATATATATATATATATATATATATATATATATATATATATATATATATATATATATATATATATATATATATATATATATATATATATATATATATATATATATATATATATATATATATATATATATATATATATATATATATATATATATATATATATATATATATATATATATATATATATATATATATATATATATATATATATATATATATATATATATATATATATATATATATATTATCTTCTATCATTGATTCGTCCATATGTATCCTCATCGCATACATTAGTCCTGTGCTTTATTTCGTCCGTATATCAGACACAATAATGTCATCCTATGTTTTTTAGGGTTCCCACCATTTTTATGTTCAAATTTATTCGTGAACAGCTGACTGAACATCTCAGATTTCTATAGCTCAATCAAACTTGGCGCCATTTAGTTGGATTCTCAAGATATTTAAGGATTAGTGAATTTTTATGGACGCAATAATGTTAGCGATTTAGATGAAAATTCACCACTTTTCCGATAATGGCGCTAAATTAATATACAGATTCGAGTATACTTGGTATGTTAGTGCGTCTCAAATTTGGCAACATTGCAGTCTATTTTTAGATTCATGTTCAGAACAGAGAAACACTATAGCAACTAGAAGCGATGTGGCGTTTTCAGTTTATTTGTGCCAAAAGATTTATTTTGGATAAGATGGATAACAGTATTAAACTACGCGGCGAAATAAATTACAAATGCGATTGTGGAGTTTCAAACGGCATTATTACTTCGATCATAAACACGATCGAAGCATTATTAAACGTGGCAAAACAGCAATATTTTATATAAATTGTTTTTTATAGCTTATATTGATCAAAACTTTAAAAATGTATTATCATTTTTAAATTAACACACTTACCGAGTGAATTAGTAATCGAATAATGATTTATGTAACTACTTGGGTGTTTTTAACTACAAAATAATTTTACAGAAATGGTTTTTAGCATATTTTTAAAACATAAAAGTTTATGTGAATGTAAAAACAGGTACCTAAAAAGTATATTTTCTTTTTATTCAAAAAAATTATATTAGTTTGGAAAACATCAATTCAATTGTGATAACTTCAACAAAATTAATTCAGAACTGAATAAGCATTAAGAAAATGAGCATAACAAACAAGGTAGATAATTAAAATCTCTAAGAAAAATACAAATAATTATTTAAGTAGTTAAACAAAAAAGTTATAAAAAAATCGGATTATGTTGATTATTTGTTTATTTGTAAGAATAATATTAAAATCGGAATTGAAATGTATTAAAGGCAAAATAAAAAAATCGAACATCTATTTTTTTATTTTATGATTATATTTTTCGAAAAAAACGACTTGTAAAAAATGTAGCAGTACCTATTAACGAATACAAGAAAAAAATTGTTTAAAGGTCTGCCCGTCAGGATTATAGAGACAACACAATAGGGTATGTTCAGTTGAAGCGGGAAGCCGAGATGTGCTAGTTGCAAGCAAAAACAGCGCCTGAGAATAAAATTAAATCGAAATGCTATCGAATACAAGAAAAAAAAATTGTTTAAAGGTCTGTCCGTCAGGATTATAAAGACAACGAAATAGGGTATGTTCAGTTGAAGCGGGAAGCCGAGGTGTGCTATTTGCAAGCAAAAATAACGCCTGAGCATAAAATTAAATCGAAATGCTATCGATTAACTTTCGTAACTAATGAAAAAGAAAAAAAGGTTGTTGAGCTGGTCTCTTTCCAATAGTGGAGCATATTCTCTTCGCACTTGTCAAAGGTTCATCAAGTTCTCGATGTCGTTGTCTTTTAAAAAAGCTTATCGGGAGCTCTATTTATGGAGTTTTTTTTACTCTCTTGGCTTATTTTTATTTACAAGGTGTCAACAGTTGAATTTCAGAATGAGAAAAAAGTTGATTAATCGAATGTTATTTATTAAATATTCTGCATCTTTAAAACCCTTAAATACATAATATATCTACTGAAATATAAATTTTTGCGGAATTATTTTTTTCTTATAATTTTTTTTTGTCGACTGTATGTATAAATTATATATGTTAATACTTAATTAAGGTCTTTGAAGACGCGGAATGTTTAAGAAATAATATATATTTTTTGTAATGCTTCCAGCATTCAACCGTTGTTACTTTATAGATCAGATCAAATTTGAATTGATATTTAGGAGTTTTAAGAAAAGCAAAACTGTTTATAAAGATATTTATCTGAAGTGGATTGGAACCTTTTATGTGAAGCTAACACTGACATGGTTTTCCACAAAACACCAAAACACCATATTACTACACTAAACGCGCGTTTCTCCAACCAAGTTGAAATCATTTGGAGATGATTAAAATTAATCAGCTTTAATCATTTTCAAATGATGCCAACTTGGTTGACGAAATGCGCGTCGAGTGCAGTATATGCTGTTTTGTGAAAAGAACACATCAGTGAAAGATGCTTTTTTTGTAAATCACTGAACAAAGAACTTTTTACGTCATATGTAAACACCTTGTATGAAATGGTATGAACGATTTTAAGAGAAGCCGAAATTTTCAGTTCGATTAACCAGAAGCCGCAGCCAGTAGTTAGCAACAAGTTTAAAATTCGGCATTAGCACTCCCTTGTCGTCAGAATAGTCAACATAAAATTTTAAATCGCTGTTAAAATTTTTCTATTGATGAGAACAAAAAATGGAAATACGCGAATCATCTTACATGTAATATGGGCTTAATATATAAAATTGCATGCATATTGATGCGAATTTTATTTTTTGCTTAAATAAATGCTAATATTTTATTAGGTGTCATAAACTAAATACATAATCGAATTTTCTTGGTTTAAAAAAATACGCATAAATATTGCCTGTAATTTTATATATTAAATCTTTATGGTATTTAAAATGAACCGATTGTTTTCGTTTTTCGATCTTACTAACAGAAAAATTTTAATAGCAGCTTATGAATTTAAAAAGCAGAAAAGCTATTTTTTTTTAATTAAATTATATTATGCTTACATGAAAAAAATAGAACTTAAAACCAAATAAAAAAAAATAAAACCAATTCTGTTATTTTTCCTGTAGATTTCGTTACTGATGTAAAAATTTTAATTACTGATAAATATGGGTGTAGTGAAAAACATCTTCTTTAAGGATAGAATATTTTATTTTTTTGCAGTATATACAGGGTTCCATTTACAAAATAGTTGAAGTAAATCATTGTCGTTTTTAACTTTCAAAAACTTCCAAGAAAGTTGTGTTCTACTTGAAACAAAATAATTCAAGATCATAACATATTAAAACCTTACTTTTTCGCCGCATTTTATTGTTGGTTATCTTCTCTGTCTTGCCTAAGCATGCGGAGAACCTGAAACATGACTTGAGTTTCATGACTTGACTCGTGACTTGAAGAAAACTGTACAATGATTCCAAATGGAATCATTTGACTGGCAAGGGTAAACAGAAAGTGTATATTGTGACATTATTGCGTCCTGAAATTTGGCAACGCCGCATGGGCGCAAGAAGATATGGTATAAACAATATACGGAGTTGACAATGCCTCTTTTTGTAAAAGATGCAACAATGTCTTCAAAATTAATGAAAATCCGTATATCTTAAAAATAGGAATTTCTTCAATCCAAATAGAGCGAAGATCAGGAAATGAATTGTTTAATCAGTATTCATCTTAATATCAAGAAAATCTTTATTCCTTCTAGGAGACGCAATAATATATTGGTTTTGTATATATATATATATATATATATATATATATATATATATATATATATATATATATATATATATATATATATATATATATATATATATATGTATATATATATATATATATATATATATATATATATATATATATATATATATATATATATATATATATATATATATATATATATATATATATATATATATATATATATATATATATATGTATATATATATATATATATATATATATATATATATATATATATATATATATATATATATATATATATATATATATATATATATATATATATATATATATATAACTAATACTTTCGATTGCCGAAAACCCCTTTTTAAAAATTTTAAAATAAAATTTATTTTGCTGCTGACATCACTGGCTGGCCCAATATCTGCTTCGCGGAAACAGTGATATGATCCGGCAGCTGCACACATTCTCGTGGGAATCGTCTCTATAACTCCTCCACCCTTGAAATGAAGCATCGCCTGGGAGGCTGATCTTCCTGTTTTCCAATTATATCTCCTCAGGTACATTGGTTTCATTGATAGACTTTTTATTTCTGCTCGACGTTTTGTTCTTTCCTCTATCTGGAGATAAAGGTACGATGTACCATCTGCTAGTAGAATGTACAATATGACTGTCTAGAGGCTTGGAATGTGGTAGTTATTGATTGATTCTTCTTGGATTGGAAT